>CAODLS011183245.1:0-30000 GCA_948243855.1 Flueggea neowawraea
AGAGAGAGATACCAAGTGAATTAACTCACCACAAAATTAAGACTTAAATGAACACCCTCAACGACAACAGATTCTTTTCTTTCTTCCCATGCAGTAATCAGACGGTCAAGACTGTCGATCACCATCTCACTTTGTGCCTTATATCCTTCAACTGCCATTTGTTTTGGACTAAGTAACTCAGGAATATCAGAACCTACATCTGTTGCTCGACCATCAGATTTAGCCACAACAGAACTTTCAGACAAGTCATCCCTGGAACGTGTGTTAGTAATGCCAGCCAGCTTTGTAGCTTTTCGTTTAGCCTTCGCTTCAGCAACAGCCACAGGATCCAAATATTCCCCCGCATGGTATGTTGAAGCCCAAAGTAAAGGATTTTGCTTCTCATCTGCAAAACTCCTCATCATGTGCCGAACAGAGTCAGTAGATACCACTGTTGTAATTCCTAACCTGCTACCCTGCACCGAAACATGAAAATTCAAACACTAAAATGTGCAAATCTAAACCACATTGAATTGGATTAATTTATATCATTTATTTCTTATAAAAATTGAAAATACATAATGCTTGAATTACAATTGTGGAAAAATCATAATACTTATGAACTATGTAATTAAACAATGACAATAATCTAAAATGTGTGATACCAGCAACGCCGACAAAGTAGATTTGCCACAGCCACTAGTGCCACACAACAGAATGGTTATAGATTCCTTCCTTTCTCGGATTCTGCAACAAAAACAGTATCTTATACAGCATAGATGTAAAGCAAGGTGAATCATGCGGGATGCACATGTTTGGGGAAACTCCAGCTTAATAAAAGAACTGATCAACATATTATGTCTTAATATAAGAGAAAAATGTACAACAAATCAGACAAATAGGATATAAAAATTCATGAAATATTCTTCACACCAAAAAAAATTAAAAATAAACTCTTGAAGACAACTATTAAATGTTATGCAAGACATTTCAAAGACCCTGTCAGAAGAAGTAAAAAAGACATTCAAGCTTTCACGGTGATTGAACTGCAATTAGACTTGAAAGCATCATTATACACTGTAAGCCATGACTGGTTAGTCATTCAACATTACAAGAAAGTTTCATAATCAGGATTATTCCAAAAAAATACAAATAACAAAGCAAATGGGATGTAAAAAGCCAGGGCAATTTGACACAGGTTGAATAGACAAAAAATTTATGTTTCTAAAGGTTCAACAGCTTAATTTATATTATCAGTCTCTACTTCATGTGCAACATGCAAATAAAATCTACACAGATTTGCCAATTATAATCGCATAAGCTAAAATACCAATAGGAAAAGAACAAGACCAGATCACCGCATGTTATGGAAAATTCCTGTCAAAGGAACAGTAGTAGTTACATACACAGATTTAGTGTAAAAAGATTTCTCTCAAAAGGTCAATTTACCTGCAAGCCAAAATCAAGTCTGCCCTCTGGTTAGGGCCCACATACTTGTATTCAGTGAGTGTTTTGCAAACAACATTCAAGAAAGTTTCTCTTCTAACAACAACAGTTGTACGCCTTTTGTACAATTCAAACGGTATACTTTTAGTCGTGCCCTCTTTTCCTGAAACGAAATGGTTGGTCGCCTCTCCTTTACCCGAGACACCACCCATGGAAGAAGCATCTTCCTTCTCAAGATTTCCTTTTAAAGCTCCATCCTTTCTCATCTCCACTCCTTTTAGAAGAGCATCATTTGACGGTTCATTTCTCATAAGCTCAAAGACCCTTTGGCTAATCTGAGAAGAGAAGAAACAAGACAACTTCAAAAGCATCCGTCTTTTTCAACAAGCATAAGAGTCAAGTCACCAGTCAACACAAACCATAAAACATAAGAACACACCGTAACTCCAACAGTTAGTTTATATTATACAGCCGCGAATTGCACATGGATTAGTCATTTGATTATAAGAATCAAAAGATCAGTAAAGATAGCAGATCGTTACCAAAAAAATTGGCCAAACATACAAGCAAAGAGCCAAAGACAATGTCTTAAAACATGCCCTCAGATCATCAGTGATTATACCCTTCAACAGTAAAAACAACTCTGTCATGAGATCAAATCAGAACAAGAAAACAAACCAGAAACACCAGAACTAAAACATTTTCACATTCTCATTGAAAACAAAACCTTAAACTAACGAAAAACTAAAACAACCGACCGCGTGAAAATGACAAGAGACAAGTATTGATTCATCATCCAAGTGGGGTCATACATCAAACATCAAAATGTGAACGCAAAGACAACAGTCACCGCCAATTAAAAAGTTCTCAAATAAAATAATTAATCAAAAAAAAAGAGAGAACAAAATTCAGGACATTCAAAGAACACATTTCGTTTCAGATCCGACCACCAAAAAACCGAAAACCCAATTCACAACAAAACTGAAATCACGTATAAACAAACGGAAGAATTTAAGATCATATACCTTGAAAGCGTGACGAGCTTTACATCCCATGAGTTGCAGAGTGCTCTGCAAAACCGGACGCGTGTATCGAAACGACGACGTCGTTTCCCTCCCTGTCTTATCCTCCTCACCCACCACCACCATATACAAAACCTTCGCGACCTCCCCCATCCCTACACCAACGAAAAAGGAAGCAAAATCAATTCCGGAAAAAAACGACTCCACTCTATGACGCCGACGGTTCAATCTCCGGCGACGAACACCTAAATCCAATCAATAAAAACCTAAAAAACAAAAAAAGGGACAATGCTGCACCTGAGGCTGAATATACAAGCAGCTCGAAATAGGAATTATGAAGACGGAAAGAAGAGCGAAACGGTTAGGGTTTAAACGAGAAACGACGACATGGGAGAAGAAGAAAAGGACGAAGAGGCGAAGAAGAGTAACGGCAGGAGCGAGTCGGCATTGTTGTCACTTGGCTTCCACGCATCGCAACATCGAGGCATACACGAGTCGGGCTTTTCTTTAATACATACATATATATATATATATACACTGCGACTGCTAATTCTGACAAAAACTCTCTCTCTCTCTCAAACTCGCTCTCTCTATTCTGTTTTTTCCTTGGAGTTTACGGATTTGCCCTTAGTTGTTCCTCGGAATTGCGACGCGGTGGGGTTATTATCCTGCGGTGTGGGCCCGGTGCGGATATCGAGGAGTGGTGGTGTGGTAAATATGGAGTTGATTTGGGGGCGGAATTGCGGAGGGTTGCGTCGGGATTGGAGAGGGCAACAAATATTTTATCTGCCGTGTGACAGACAGGGAAGGGAGGGGATTAGATGGTGGACAATTTTGTGAAAGGGACTGGTGAGGAATTGATATTTTGGGATTTTGGATTGCAACATGTTTTACTTGTTCTTAATTTTTGTTTGGTAGAGGATATGAGATTGGGTAGATTTGGGATTGAAGAGTAAACATTACAAAGTAGAGATAAATTGTATAGACTTTTGTAGAGGAAATAGAACCCGCTTTATATTACGGATTCAATTTTTTTTTGGTCTGTCAAATATTTAAAGGAATTTATAAATTACAATTTTGTAAATATCTTATTTCGTTTCTTTTTTTGATAGTTTTTGTCCATAAAATTTGAACCGGACTATCACACCCCCTCTCGCTGCCTTATTCCCCTTAGTCTATTGATAATTATAAATGAGAGCGAGCAGGATATTTGTTATCAAATCGCGTTGTCTATTGTTAGAGACTCTCGCCAAAATTTGGTTATGGTTTTGTCCTTGCTAATAATATGCAACATAATATCAATAATTAAGAAATTTAAGTGATGGTGAGATTAGTGAAACATGGTTTTACACAGTTCCACCGTATTATGGATTCCTTTTTGCTCTTAGGTGTATCAACACTGCTATTACTAGCTCCTACAAGCTCCAATCATTCAATGAAATGTTTCCATAAAAACAATCACGCTTTTTTCACCTTCAGGAAAGGGACATGAACATGCATGAAGAGGCACCTAAGCGTTTTTTAGGCAAAATAGGCAACAACAATCAATCATAAGTTGAAGTGGTAACAAGCTCTATGACTAATGTATGCTATATTTACATTTTAAATCAAGCAAGAATTCATATGTTTTCATTTTACAAATTATGCTTTTATAATGAATTTAATATGATGTTTGTGATATTTGTAGGAAAAGACAAATGTGAAGAAAATGAGTTGGAAATGATGGAGAAATGATGCAAAGTGGAAAGACTTTGTTCCAACTCAAGAAATGATGAAAAAATGAAGGAAAATTGGACAAAAGAAGGGCCACAGCCATGGTGGTTGCATCCCACGGCCGTGGCAAGCAAAACCGTGAAGAAAATGCAACCAGAAACATCACACGGCAGTGGAGGTTGTCGGAGAATTCTCGGTCCTTAATATGAGTTGAGAGAAAGGAAAAGAAAAGTGAGCATCAAGAATTTAGAGTAGTTCGGCCAACATTGTCTATATACACTACCTAAATTTCACCAATTAAAATTTTCACTATAATTATAATTGATTCAGGCACAATCCAACAAAGTCAATACAACGAGGCTGATTACAGTTCAACACCTCTAAGGTCTACACAAGGTTGATTCCCGGCCCACACCTCTAAAGCCATCACAACGTTGTTTTCCTTAGGTTCACAACAAACCTTTACAATGTTGCTTTTTATAGGCTTACAACAAATCTTTCCCACTCTCAATGTGTATATAAAAAGATTACAAACAATAAAGCTATATGTCAGAGTTGAATGTATGAGTTTTATGCTTGAACTTTGATCTCTAGCTTGATTTGGTGTTTTTGATGGTTGAAATTGATAGGAGTTTTGGTATAATGATTTTTGATGTTGTTCAACACATTCTTGGCCTTCTATTGATGTATTTATAGCTATTTCAAGACATATGACCGTTGCCTTGAAGAAACTAACCATTAGAGTGCATTTAATACTGTTTTTGGCTGTTCCAAGGAATGAGACGGGAGTGTCAGAGGTACAGAAGTGCATTTCTTCCTTTCTAGAGCCTGTGGCGTGCGTTTCGTTGACAGATGTGTGTTTCAACGTGAGTTTCATGACATACGCAAGTTTCCACGCACGTTTCGCCACATGCAATGGCTTGTTTCGCATTTCCAAGTTTTCCAATGTGTTTAACTCTAATTCTTAGCTTTTGTTCATCATCAAAACATACATGGGTCTTAATCTTAATCACACAAGATCCAAAAAAATCTCCCATTTTTTTGATAATGACAAAACTCTTAAGAATTTAAATGCTACATCAAGGGAAACATAATTGATCAAGGATTTTGTTCTTGTCATTGGGCTAGAATCATGCTAAAGAATGTATGATAATGCAAAAATGTTTCTACCCCTTGCATTCAATACTCTCCCCTTTTTTGTAATCATCAAAAAGATTAAGCAATAATCAAAATTATTACTCCCCCTTTCAAAAACAATTTGTGCATATATAGAAAAATAATCTATCCCCCCTATTTGTTTCAAACCAATGCATATATTTAAATAATATTAAATCAACACATTCAAAATTCATGCAAATAAAAACAATCAAACAAGAATTAAAATGCATGAAAAATAAAAGAATGAGATTTTAGGAGTACCTAGTATGCCGAAAGACATACATTAGCCAATAGATCACCATTATCACTTAAAAAAGAATCTATCCATCTTTTCCCATTATTTCTTCTTGTTTCTTATTAACTTTTCATAAGTTGCTATTTTTTAGGAGTAGTATTTCAACTCTTCATCTTCCTCCTTATCTAAGCTCAATTTTCCTTCACTCTCCTCTTTTTGAATAGTAGTATGAGCTTTCAATGCCTTGCCATGCTTGGGTTTTCCACTTCTTGACCTTAACACAATCTCATATTTATGAGTGAGCCAACTAGAGCACTAAACTCCAATGATTTCAAGTCCTTTGACTCCATAATTTCCGTGACCATTGCATTCCATTCTTGAGGCAAAGACCTCAAGATCTTCTTCACCTTCTCACTCCTAGATATTGGTCTTCCAAGTGAGACAATACCATTTGTGATTTCAGTAAACTGATTTAGCACGTTGTTAATGCTTTCTCCATCTCTCATAGTGAACAACTTATAGTTATGTAGAAACATATTGATTTTGGCTTCTTTGACTTGAGTTGTGCCTTTATGAGTAACCTCAAGCATTTTCCATATCTTCTTGGCATGCTCACAAGAAGAAATTTGATTGTACTCTTCTTGACTCAAAGCACAATACAATAGTTGAGTAGCCTTGGAGTTTTGACTAAAAGACCTCCAATCTTCATCATTAAAGTCTTCATACTCCTTTGGTGTATCGTCTTCATTCTTGGAAATTTTAAGACTAAGAACAATCACCTTCCAAAGCTCTATATCATATGCTTGAATGAAAATAGAGATTTTCTTATACCATGAAATAAAATTAAAACCATTAAATAAATGAGGAATATAAAGAGAATAACCATGAACACATGGAGTAGAAGGACCGAAATCTATTTCTTCAAGGCAGATATTTGCTCCAAAGATGTTAAGCCTTCTAGAACGAAGACCTCTCTGATACCACTTGTTCGAGAATTTTTGATCCTTGATATGAGTTAAGAGAAAGGAAAAGAAAAGTGAACACCAAGAATTTAGAGTGGTTCGGCCAACCATGCCTATGTCCACTGTAATATCCTATATTTTCCCCGATTGAATTTTTTCGATAGAAAATTTTTCTCTTCCTTAAATGAATTTTTATTAATTTTGTAATCAAGGAAATATATTTTATTGGTTTTATAAAAATTTGATATGATCAAATTTTGTCGATTTTTATTGATTAACATTATTATTTTCAATTTGTTTTAGTAAGGAAACATTTTGCTAATTTTTATTAATTATTCCAAAAAATTTTATTTAAATTTCAAAATTTATTTTTGAATTTTGAAGAGTTAATTTTGAGTTTTAAATGTTATTTGAGTGATTTGTGGAGCTTTGGAAATTTTGGAAATGATTTGAAGTGTTTTGATTAAGTGAAAAATTGTTTGAAATTAACAAGAAAATCTGAAGAAAAAAAAGAAGTGAACTATCGGTCGTTCAGCGCTTTGAGCCAAGCTACGCGTCATTCGTTGCTAGGAGGTGGTTGTCGTTCGCGTGGGTGTGTCGTCGTTCGTGTGCGTGCATCTGATCAACAACCAAACGACGCGTCGTCTGAGTCCGCGTTCACGCGTTGGAACCAAATGGTGTGTCGTTGATTCCTGTCGTTCACGCCTTTTACATGTTGTCCGCATGCGTGATGGCAGGTGCTGAAGTGAAACGATGCGTTTCACCTGGTATCAGTCTCCTTAAATCAAACCCGACCTCTCCGTCATTTGTTCATCATTTGTCTATCATTTCTCACTCAAATCCGACCAAACTTGATTCTTCTTGCTCCCAGGACATTCCTCTACTAGATTTGAGGTACTTTCATCATTCATTTTCAATTTTTGGCTTAAAATTATGCTCATTCTTGCTTAAATACATGTTTGGCTGAAAATGGGTATGAAAGGAGCTAGGGTTCGATTTTGGCTAGATGTTTGGCTTGATTTGAAGTTGTTTATGTTAGATATGAGTGTGAGGAACATTGAGAAACATAGATTTGACTTAATTGATGAGAAATTGATGATTTATTTTATGGGTATATATTGGTCCAAAAAATGTGATTTTCGTTTTGGCTGGTTCTAGGTTGAATTGATGAAAACTGAGGTTAGATTTGGATTCCTTGGACGATTTTGAGTGGGTTTGCACTATCAAAAATATTGGGTCCCGCCCAAATCGAGTTTTGTGGTATTTTTGAATAAGTTTTTGTGACGCGAGGACTAAAGTGAAAATGTCATTTTTCTGATTTTAAAATGAGGGATTGATATGGTATTTTTCTTTGGTGGTTAGATTTGTAATTTTATAAAATTATGGTAAATATTTGTAATTTTGAAAAATGTTGGTATTTTTTCAATTTTGAGAAATTTTAGGTTTTATTTATAAATTGGGTTATTTGGAGAATTTAATTTTAAATTTTGAATGTTTGGGAATTAATCATTAATTTCTGAGGTTATAGGGACTAAAATGTAATTTTATGAAAGTTGGACACTAATTCGTAATTTTACATAGATTTGGATGTTTGGGTCGTGAGTGCTAGATCTTTGATTGAAATAGGAATTCTGACGTCGATGGCGTCCGAGTCTGCGTTTGCATTTCATATGTGTTCTGCATTGCCACAGTCATCGTATTGAGTTGTTTGTAAAATATTTTGTTTCAGCTCAGTTCGGTTTCCGATGAGACCAGCCATCGACCGGTGGTCAGTGTTTTGGAGTTTGGAAGTTCGGCATCCAGGTGAGTGGATGACAGTTTCAGATACATAGGATGTGTCTCTTCAATATATATGCTTTTGTTGTGCTATCACCATAGCATGTAAACTGGAATAATTAAAGGATTGATAATCCTAAAATCTAATCTATGTGAGGACTTGATTGTTATTGAATTATTTTTGGAAAACTATTGGGTTTGAAAAAGAGTAATGATACTCTGTCTTTGAAAGGTTTTGCGCTTCGGCGAAAGATGAATTATTTTTGAAATAATATAATCTGATTCTATTATATTTTTGGTTTATTTTGGAAATAAATTATAAACTTCGTTTTGGTAAAACGTTGATTGTTTTGCAAATCATACCGGTACGGTATAGAAATCTTTGAAATGAATACATCGTTACTGTTTCTGATAAATATTTTGGATTTATGGAAAATCATATTTATATGTATGTATGATTTGGATTTCGATATATAAGTTATATCTTATATATCTCATTGTTTTCGATATACCAGTCGCATGATTGTTTGTTATTGGATTTAAATATACTATGTAAATGGAGACAGGACACCTTTGCTATGTGGTTCGTAGCTTTTGATATACCAATGACTATTATTGGCCCAGCTACCAGGGTTGTCGGTAGTCATGTGTCCTGACGAGGGCACATGATTTGTTATTGGATCAGTGGCAGAGCCCACGATCATTATTACGATGACAGTGGCACAGATCACACCACGATTGTTATTGGTCCCCTATCTGTGATGTATGTTTTTGAAAATAATAATACTATTATTATTATTTTGATGCCTATGCGGCAAAGTTTTGGTTCTGTAATTTCTAGCAATGCTAGAAAGGTTTTGAACTATGGATTGGAGTTTTCGATAAAAGATAAAAAGAGTTTTGCTATGCCTACGTGGCAAACTTTGACTTTGGATTTTTTAGTAAAACTAGAAATGTTTTTGAATTCTGATACGAAACTTTCAACAAAGGTTTGAAAGGGTTTTGACGTTTATTCTGGATTTTTGGCATAATTTTAAAAAGGTTTTATTTGAAATTTTAATAAGATAAAACGTTTTCTGGAAACCTTTTGTTATTGAATACAAATCAGTTTTGATGAATTTTAGAAATATTCATGAATGAATTCGTGTATGTTGTTTGCTTTGATTGCGAACGATTTCGAAATGGTTTTTGAACTGCTACTATGTATGTAGCGTGTATACATATACTTATATGTTGACTATATCTGTCTGTGGTAGTTTCAAACTATTTTCAAAACAGTCTTCGTGAGGCACGTATGAGACAATCTGTAGTGTTTTTTTTCTCACTGGGTTTAACCCCCTTTCTTTGTTTTGTTTTGTCCCTTGTTTATTATCATCTTGTAGGTGATTTTTGTGGACTGTGATTATTAGCTTCTGATACTCAGTGAGGTAGTCTGACGCTGCGGTCAGTGCCCTTTTAATCGGGCCTCATTTGTATGATTTGTTAGAGGCTCCACACCAAGTTCCTGTGGGATTCGTTTTTGTTTTTGTTATTGTCTATGTCATTTCAAATTTTTTAAATTTGAATTTTTTTTTCGCAAATTATATTGTATACGTTTTGTTTTAATAAATAATGTTTAATCCTTTATTGTTTTCGAATATTTATTTGAATAATTGGATGGGTAAAGTTTTTGTATATTGAGGCTTGTTCGGGATGGACTGGGCTTTCACAGACGGTTCGCCTTGTACGCCGGTCACGATTCCCGAGAATGGGTCGTGACATCCACTACCTAAGTATCACCATTTAAGATTTTGTGGCTCAATACCTCTAAGGCCTACACAAGGTAAATTCCCGGCTCACACCCCTAAAGCCCTCACAAGGTTGTTTTCCTTAGGTTCACAACAAACCTTTGCCATGTTATTTTCTATAGACTTACAACAAACATTTTCCACTCTCAACGTGTATATAAAAGGATTACAAACAATGGAGCTCTATGCTAGAGTTGAATGTATGAGTTGATGCTTAAACTTTGATCTATAGCTTAATTTGGTATTTTTGATGGTTGAAATTGATAGGAGTTTGTGCACAATGATTTCTAATGTTGTTCAACACATTTTTTTGTCTTCTCTTGATGTATTTATAGCTATTTCAAGCTATATGACTGTTGCCTTAAAGAAACTAGCCATTAGAGTACGTTTAATGCTATTTTTAGATGTTCCAGGGCATGAGACTCGCATGTCAAAGGGACAAACACGCATTTCTTCCTTTCCAGAGCCTGAGACGCATGTTTCATTGATAGACATGTGTTTCGACGTGACTTTTATGACAGACGCACGTTTCATCGCCTGCAATGGCTTGTTTGGCATTTCCAAGCTTTCCAACGTGTTTAACTCCAATTCTTATCTTTTGTTCATCATCAAAACATACAAGGATCTTAATGTTAATCACACATGATCCAACAGATGTTGCAAGACACGGGCAATTCCACAGGAGTGTAATGCACGAATTTGCCCGTGTCTTTGAAATTTTAGGCCAAAACATGAACAAAAATGTGTCATGGCTATGACACCCTAGAAGTCAAGAAAAAAGTCAATTTCGGGAGTAAAAAGCATGTGGGACCAATGGGCATTTTGTACTAATCTCATTTAAGGTTTTTGTGATTTCGTGAAGGAGTATAAATAGGTCTCTTTGGCACATCTCTTTAGGATCTTTTACATCATTCCTCAATAAGAATTGAGGGTTGTTTTCACTCTTCGAGAACAATTTTTATTTCTTAGTTTATATCAAGGAGAAAGAAGGGATATCAATTACCCAATGCATCTTTATTTCAAATCTTGTATCAAAGGCACTTGGGGTATGTTTCTCTTTCATTTTCCTCTTTTGTATTTGAATTTTTATGATGCTTTTAACGGATTTCAATGTTTTTATGTTTGATTTAATTATGTTAGCTTAAATAAGTAGTTGGAGTGTAAAGATGTAGACTAGGGATGATGATTTTGCTATACTATTGATTAAGCTTGTTGTGTTTGTTAATATTTTTTTTATTTATTACCTTGTTGAGTTGGTTTAATGAGTTGTTTAATTTATTTATGACTTAGATTGACCATCTAGGTTGTAGTTCTAGCAAGTTTAGTTGATGGATTGAGAGATACAGACTAAATAAGACCACAACCATTAAACTTGTGAGATTTATGATAGAAATATACTTATGACCATAAGGTGTTCGATGAAATGCCCAACTAGTCTAATGACCCTAATTAACTTAAGTGAGGCCGAAATAACCCTCTTATTTAATGTATGAATGGTTTAGATGACATTGAGAGAGGATCTAAACTAGCTTAGCGGAGAGAACACCCAACTCTAGATGCCTTTTCTTTGGCTTAGTTAAATATATTTCCTTAACCAAAATCTTGAAGCCTCAACATTTTTCTTTATTGATTTCCTCACTTTAGTTCTTAGTTTTAATTCCTTGTATTGCGCTTTCTTTAAATTATTCAAAAATGTCAAAAACTAAACATGATTTTACTCGCTTTTATTTTATTCTTCGATGACAATTAATACCACTATCTGAGGATTCGACACCCAAGGATATACTTGAGGGTTAAAACTACGACAATCCTTATGGACTTGTAAGGCATCATCAATGACCTCTATTCCTGAGATGCCTATTCAATATAATATACCATAATTATTTTTGTTTTATACTTGATGTAATGAAAGAAGAAATTCTTGATGTGTGATTCCATACAATCAAATATCAATATGAGGAGGAAATTAAATATTTTGAGCACCTTCTCCATAAGAGAGGATTTGGACTCTTTTCTTTTTGAAAGGAAATCTAAATTGCAATATTTTGTTGAGAATGTTTCCCATGGGCGACATCTTTTGGAGTAAAAATAAATTGGTTTGGTTATATATCTTTATCCCCGAATTTGTTCAAGTATATAACTTCTATTTTTCGAGATTTCATACAATTCAATGACGAGACTGCCAATCACAAAAGACCTGACGAGGCATCAATCCTTATCACCATAAGCATGAATTAAATTAATGGTAGTCTACAATTCTCGATCAACAAGCATCTCGTAAAGCTCTTTATCTTTGAGATTGCAAAAATTGTCCAATTTTTGGAAGGTGAGCATTCCATCAATTGCAATAAAGATGGTGACAACATGTGCAATCAAGATGAAGAAAGGTGGAAGGGATTCAGGAACACCAAATAAGGCTTAGAAACTGCTTTGCAAGTTGCTAAAGCGTAAGTCCAAAAGAATTCGTTCAAAAGGAAGTTTACATTCAAACATCAAAGACATTGTAATGGAGGAGATTGAAATGGATGTTGTAATTAACCAAAGGAATCTCATTTTATCTTCTTCACGAGCAATAAAGGGCACTACAAAGAAGCCTTTCGAACCTGGCAATTTGGGTCTAAACTGGGAATATTTAACGAGTGTTGGAAATAAGATGATATTTAAGTATTGGAACATACTATTATGCGAGACTTAGCTGAATCTATCTGAGTAGGGTATCATATAAATTTATGAGGTTAAAATTCTCTTGGATTATTTTTATTAGTTTATATAGGGTATGAAAATTAATAGGTTTCGCTATATCAATACTTTTGAGATTTAGATGAATAAAATTTTAAGCTAGTTGACTTATGAAAAAAAGGGCTGAAAGGATAAACCCATTTTTTTTTCCAAAATCCAATCACAATCCTTAATCTTTCTTAGCAAGTATCACTTTCTCAAGCCAATTTGGTTTTCTCACCTTAAAAATGTTCTAATATGGGTAAAGCATGTCACCTCTTTTCTCTTTTAGAGGTTTTTGGCCATAGAATTTCAATATCTAGAACATAAATTGTCACAACCCAAAATTAGGCAATGACCGGCGTACGAGGAGGACCGTCTATGGGAGTCCGATCCATCTCGCACAAGCCTCAGAGATACAGACAACTACCCATTCGTTTGTTATCAAACAATTTTATTAAAACAATATAAAACCGTTTAAGCAAGAAATATACCTCATATATAATAAAATAAATATCGTATAAAAGTATAAGACATAATAGACAAACGTAGATAAATAAATATCTCAAAATACAAAACGTGGAATCCCAACAACCCAACAGTATATTAGTGTGGAGCTCTAAACGGAGGAGAAGAGCCCGATCAAAAGGGCATCACTCACCAATTATACTAATGCGTCAATAAGATGGAAAGCTCGTCGGTCGCAGAGCCAAAAACAACCTGAAAATGTTAAAGGGTGAGAAAACTCAGTGAGGAATAACACTCTAGATCACCTCATACGTGCGTCACAGAGTTTGGTTTGAAATCGTTCGAAAATACGCATACATTAGATACATATACACTCTACGTATAATATTCTCTTAAAACCATTTCTAAAATCCTTTGCAACCAGAGCAGATAACATGCAACAGGCATAATACAAAATATACATATATAGAGTATATAATAGAGGTGGATAGGGACCAGAACAGATAGATAACAGAATGGGAACAGAGCCACCCATCAGATCAAACAGAGCACGTGTTCTGGCCGGAACTGGGCCTTGTCAGGGCATTGGTATACCAAAGGCTACATTACCTCGTAGCTAGGTGTTCCTAATCCAAAATATGTATATATATATGTCTAGTAGACGTCATACAGAGCAGAAACCATATGCAGAGAATATGTACATATAAACATATATATCATATGTATATGTAAATACCATATATCAATAAATTACCGAGTATTAATAATCACATAGTTGGATTATTAATTAATCAAACCATTATTAATCCAAATTTCATATATAAGTCGAACACATCAAAAAACATAATAATTTTCAAACGATACAACCTATGTGTCTGAAACTTCTATTCTCTCACCTGAGAGTCCAAGCAAGATCACCAGTCATCCTCTACTGGTGGGTCGCTGCTCGTGCTGACAACCATAAGGAGTTGTACAAAAATAGCAAAAAATCATCAATATGTGGTACTGTGATAATGCCATAATGCATGACACGCAAATGCAATGTAACCTAAATTCCCCAATACTACATCGCACTCCACTCGACATTCAATAGAACCAAACACCCATATTGTCTAAATTTCCAGCCACTAACCAATGAAAATCACCAAGATTCACCATCATCAAATTTCGGATTTTCTATGAACCATGAACACAAATCATCAAATCTCCAAAAAAAACTCAAATATAGGTAGATTTAACTCCTACTTAACGAAATGCATCAGAAAAACACTCTAAACCTAACAAAAATTCATCAAACTCGGAACCCTAGCTTGGAACATTTTGCCCAAACCAAAAACTTCTTAAAACTGAAGCTAAAATCCTGTAGATTCAACCCTAAAAAATCATAATCTAACCATCTTTAACTCCCCTTTCAGTAGAAGAAAGAGATTTGAACCAAACTTCAAAATCCATTCAAAACCCTAGATAAACAATGTGCAGCAGAAAATGACGAAAAGAGAGGATTATTGAGTGATTCTTACCTTCAAACCGAAATGCAATCACTTGGAAGAGATGAGGAGTAAAGAGAGCAGTTGGGAGAGAGTGATTTTAGTATTTTAGATGAGTTATGGTCGGAGAAAAGGGTAGGAAAGTGTATTTATAAACCTACATAACTAAAACACTGCGTCTCACTTAAATGCGTTCTGACCTGGCACATCAACGTGCATTGGAGCGCATCTACGCATGTTGAACATGGTTCTGCGCTCATAGACAAGGCTTCAGCGCACGTAGACGGCAGGTCTGATGACTTGCCACCCTCTGTTCTCGAATCAACGTGCGTTCCAGTTCCAGCTAAGCACGTTGATGATAGACCTGGTGACCTCTCCCTCTCGACTTCCATCTTCAACGTGCATTCCACACCATCAACTCAAGTTGATCGTCACTCTTGACACTGTTCACATCCCCACAATGATCAACGTACGCAGAACACCCATATGCACGTTAACGGCCTGAGGCACGTCCTCGGTCTAACTCGACCCTCGTGTGAGCACGTTGTACGTCCTTCAGTGAGCGTAGATGGACTTCAACGTGCTTTGCACGCACAATCAACCTTTAAAACATTTCTCACTCAAGATCAATTTACCAAAATCTCAAACTACCCCCAAAGACTGAACGGAATGCCATCAGATTCTAGTTAAAATTCGACAGGGTATTACATAAATGATCTTTAAAAATTCAAACAAATGAAGCAATATATGAGTGTGGAAAAATTCTATGTGAAGACACATAAATGATGCTCAACCAACTTAAAGAATGCCTCTTTTTTTTTGACATGACACATTTATGAGTATTTAGATAAACGACTTCAAAACAATTTAATAAACAATGTTGTTTTCTAGTGGAATTTCATCACCTTGATGCAAAACTTGAACGTCGTGTAGATAGCTCAAAAAAGGACGTCATCTATACATTTTGACACTTATCACTAGTGAGGTAGACATGAAACAATGCATAAATGATTCAACATCTGACGTCGTTTATCGTACTAGTTGCCTCCTGTTGTTCTAAGATGGCAATCCAAAAAGGGGAGGGGTTGGTAAATTGGATTTTTAACAAAATTATAAACTATTTCAAAACTTTTGTAAAATACAAACAATAAACCAATTCATAACCAAGCAAATAACTCAACAAGGAAATGTAATGCAATAAATGTAAAGAGCTAAAGGAAGAGAGATTCAAGCTGTCAATTTATAGTGGTTCAGTCCTTCTTGATTTATGTCCACTCCTTAAGCCACGCTCGAGAGTCTGAATCCACTATCTCTTCGCTTCATAGGCGGAGGTAAGCCTTTGTACAATTCCCTTTGTTTTACAGGATTACAAGGAACCTTACACTACTAGTTTTTACGGGCTCAACTAGCAAACTTTAAAACCTCTAGTTTTTGCGGGCTCAACTAGAAAATCTTACACCACTAGTTTTTATAGGCTTAATTAGTAAACCTAACCCACTTCTACAAGAATGAAGTATTCTGAGTTTCAACTTAGTACAATAATTTACAAACCACCTCTAATATGTTTTTCAAGTGATAAGAATAATAGTGGGTGTAGAAGAGAATGTGCAAGCAAGTGATGAATGTGGGCAAAGATTGATGCAATGTGTATACAAGGTTTCTCTCAAAGTTTCTCTTGTGTTTCTGACCTCCCAAACCTGTATTTATTGCCTTCTCAAGGTTTCACACTGTTAGGGCATATAATATAGCCGTTGTGAATCAAATAGAGTGTCATTTCTTCTGTCAGCAGATTTGCATGTGTAACTGAACCTTTACGTGTGTAGCTAGATGTGAACGTTACTTTGTAATCATTCCAATTCAATAGCCGTTGTGATAAATCAGTAGTTGTTGTGAAATGTCTTGTTAGCTTCACTTGCGTGCACAACAATCCTATTGCGTGTGTAATCCTTCTTCATTTCTTTAGACGTCTTTTGTTTTCTTTTCATGAAAACTTGTGTGCGCAATCAAAAGCTTTCATGTGCGACTGATCCTCTGCGTATGCAACTGAACATCATTCCAACATTTGCTTCATTTTTCCACTTCTCCCATAGATGTTTGTCTTCTTCTCATGCAATTCTTTCTTCCATAGACTCTAAACATCTTTCATGGATGTTTTGTTGTCATCATCATCAAAACTGGACTCACTAGCTACAAAATTTCCTTTTTGGTCTTTAGATTAGTCTTACTTCTATTTTTCATCTTCTCTTGCTACTTTTTAGTTCTTTCATACTTGTTTCGACATTTGCAAGTCTAAATGTAAGGATTTAAATATCTTATGTTATGACCTAACATAAGCACACAGTTACCTTTAAGCAACATCTAACAACAAATGTGCTTCCAACCACTAAGCCCAAAAGTTTAATATATAGTTACTGAAGTAGTCAGGTCCTTATAAACCTTTTGATATTCCCATATCTATCTGATATGGGACATTAGTGCTGCACAACAAATAACTTAACTTGCTAGCTTCCGTTGACTACTTAAGTGGGTGGTTACAATTCCCACCACCTTAGGTTTGCAATGTCCTCGTCGCCCAGCTAGCTTTTCAATCATGATGCTCATAATATTTCTCGTGTTTTGTTGGTGTTAGATTTGTCTAAACTTAACATGCTAATGCTGAATTTGCCTAAACTTAAGGTCTTCCTTTCATCTGATAAGGTTTGTCCCACCATCGCCATCAGTTGAGTTTTGCTCCACCACCATTCAAGTTTGTATTTGGAGTGACTCTGATACTACAATTGTCACGACCAAGCATAAGCACACAAGTGTCCTTAAGCAACATATAACAATTAATAGGCTTTCAACCACTAAGTCCAAATTTCAAACTTAGGTTAATTAATTAGTAGTCATGTCCTTATAAGCATTTCCATATTCGTACTTTTATCTTCTGTGAGACTTTAGACAGCTGCTACACATCAAACAACTTGACCTACTTAACTTCAACTGTCTACTTATATGAGTTATTGCATTTTAATTCCACTGAAGCACAAATACACCTAATTTGCATAAAGAAATTAGCATAAAAGACCCTCAAATTAGGTTTTAAACTGAAGTTATTATACATATCTAGCTGACATGCTTTGATGCCAATGAAAGTATATATAGAACATATTATATTGAGGAGTACAAGAATATAATCTCAGTTCAATAACTGGTCACTTTTAACGGAATTACAAGCACACAAGATTGATATATAGGCTTACGTTGCAATCACCCACAAACCGTTAGGTTGGACATGTAAAATTTTCCATAATCTAAGTATTTTATGATGATCAAAACCAAATCTGGAACTCAATGAAAGAATTTTATGACGGGTTGATGTCATTTTTTTTGTGTCAAAAACTCCTAAAGTTTTATGTATTTCACATTTATATAGGGATATCAATTAAGTTTCCTGCTTAAATGAGACACTTCCTATTTAAATAAGGACCCAATGTTTTTTTTTTTTTTCATTTCAATCGTGACCTCCAAATACTAATTGAATTAAGATTACTACCACTAGTATTTTAACCAAACTGGGTCCAACCAACCAACCAACCGACCGTGGACACAATGATTTTTTTTTGTAACATTATTTTGATATAACTATTTAATGTAAAAAAAATCTATATATAAAAAAATGAACTGTCTTTTTAAGTAATATATGCAATCATTATTATATATGGATTTTTTCCCCATGCATGGATGAGTTTCGACAACTCAAAAGTATATGGAATAGACACATTATTCTCTCTTTTCTTTCTTTTTTTTAATTTCTATTTTCTTTCTTTACAAAAGTGTACCTTCTAATAGTATGTCTAAAATATCTATATTATATTAAAAAAAAAAGGCAACGAGTAGTTTTCTTATAGGTAGTTAATATCGTGGGTTTACAGTTATGTCCTTAATATTCAAATTCTACCTCACTTGGGAGTCGAAATTGAAATACTATATTGTTTTGCTAGAACAGATATTTATATATATATGTGCTTTGACTGGGACCAAGTCCCCGAGGTTCGAGCTTTTTAGATTCGCCATCATGCACTTGTTTGTTTAAGAAAAGCTTTGAATGGGTCAAAAGTCTGTGCATACCATTTCATGCTTTAGGATTATTTCAATCAATGCCTTGTTACGAGGCTTTAGCCATCGGAGTTTGAAACTAATCGTGCTTAAAGCATCAAATTATGCATGTGGTCATTACCTTGATTGCAGAACCACTTGCGACCGTAGTAGTAGGGAAGTGTGTGATTAGGTAGGTCCTTGTTGGTTACTTATTGATTTTGTTCAAGTCAACTAAGCTATGCTAATTGTTCTTTAATCTTCTTTTTTCCCAATTTTTTACAAACAGAAGTTGGAAAAAGTTCAAGTCGCCCTTGGTTGCAGCTACAATTCAAACCCAAAGTATTGCAAATTATTTAGTCCCAAACTTTTGAAAGTCAAACATTTACTTTAATTTTTATTTGTAAGTTTAAGAAACAACAAGTTTTCAGCATATAAGTTGGAAAAGTTCAATAACAATATATAACATGTCTTCAACATGTAACATATAATATTTAGTATTTTCTTAAATGATGTTATTTTCTTTACATTTTTACCTTTTAAAAATATGTTATCCCTTATATGCTATTTTCGTTGTACACGAAATTTTACATTTTTCAAATAAGCCGGTCATACTTTTTATTTGGGATGTTTTCAATTCCAAACATAAAAAGCACGATTGAACAATCACTTCAATCTTAGGACTAGGGGCGGTCGTTGAAGAAAAAACTGGGGGCGGTTTGCATATAAAGCAAAAAACTGCACGAAGTGCAAAATATAAGAAAAGATTGCTAGCTAAGAAACAGTAACGTCTACGTGTATAAACACATTGTTTATGAACCCAACACAGAATGATTGGCATCTTCCTCGTCCCAAACAAGAAGTCATCAGTGGCACGAGCATCTAGAGATATACAACGGACAACGAAGGATTGTATTGTTATGGAGGATTCCTCAACTTGGACTTCAAATATTTCAGCGCCATCAGAACGAAGACACAGCAATATTATATACTCCATTTACTACGGCTATAATTTCTACTCCTTGATTCTATGCTTCGCCTTTTATTTGTTCAATCACTTTAATATACTTTCTTATTTACAAAGAATTGTTCATTACATATTATTGAAAATGTAGGAATGCGATTGAAGATTGTATTAAACCTCAAGGACTGGATGGATTTGAGCCTAATCAAAGTTTAATGTGTACCTATTTACCAAATTAATTAAATACTTTCAATTTTTTTAAAGATATGTGAAATATAAATTTGAGATGAATGGAGTATATTCTTTAGGTCTCCTAATTTTCGTTCAATATGACAAAAAGAAGAGAAAATAAAATATAGCTCAAACATTGATTCGCGAACAATACAATATTTCAAAAATCAATACAAAGTTTGGTTGAATTTACGAATATATTTACAATTGTTCAGATTATTATTTATTTCCATTCGTGTTTAACAATATCTGGCACTAAAAGTATTTATCTCTATTAATATAACTAATTAATATCTTAAACCAATGTCTAAGATAAACACAAACCAAATAATGTACGTATCCAACTAATGCATACCTATTTGTACGTGCATACCTATTTTTAATTGTATATACATATTTGCTTTTTAGGTTTCAAAGCAATATTATAAGTATTGTATTCGTAGACGAGGGTCAAGACACCAGTTGCAGGGTACTCCGTCCTCACTAGTCCACGATTTATGTGCTCTGATTCAATTCAATCAATAATTATTTCCCTAATACACTATCACAGGGTACCTTTTGTTGTTTTGATATGAACTATTGCAATTTTCACCTTTTGTTTCAATTCAATCACTAATTATTTCCCCCCTACACTATCACAAGGTAATGGTGAATACAAGTCTTGGTTATTCAAGAAGCCATTATTGAAAGTTTATACTAGCAATTTAAGCATATTGAAGAACTTCAAATCTTAGAAAAGAATGGTGCATTCAAGCTTTGGTCATTCGACTTGAAATGATAAAGGATTATTCCGGTAACAATAAGCACATTTGATTAAGTTTTTATTACATAATTTTATTTTTTTCCTTATTTTATGTGATGAAAATTGACTACTAAAATTTAAAGATATATATTTATATTAAAAAATAATTAAATTATAAATAAAAAACTTTAATAGCGTGCAATGCATGTACACAAAAGACTAGTATTTTTTAAATAAGGGAAATTTTGATATTTTTACGATGGTGAGACGCTCAATGGGATGGAAAATAATACACTCTTCGCCTTCCCTAAAGGAGGTTGGCACCTCCTCTCTCTCTCTCTCCCCCAACTTCTCATCATTCAATTAGAGCTCTTTTTTCCAATTGAATTAAGCTCATGAACAAGATACTCATATTTTAATTCAAGTTCAGCTCATGACTCATTATAGACAAACTACTTTTCCAACAAATGGTTTTAAAATAACTAATTTTTTAACTCTATAAATTAATTTATGAAACCTTAGTGCTTTAGCACATTTTAAAACTTATTTTCATAATTTAATAAAGAATAGCTTTATAGTACAACTAAAATAGAGTAAAGGTAAAAAAAATCAACCCAAGTCAAACATATATTTTTTCCTATAATAACAACTTTCGAATTTATTTGCATTTTGAAGAAAGGTTTTCTTTGTTGAGATTCCAAATCCTGAAAATAAACAGAAAAAGAAACGAAAGTAGTATGATTATTAGCAAGTCAAAAAAGAGCAGGGTCTTAAAGTTTGTTAAAGTTTATTACTTTCACGAAATTCTCCCAAGTCGTCAATGCCGGATTTGTGATGTAAACGCCATACAATATTAATTACTTTACGTAATGAATAAAAGAAAATTATAGATATTGAGATTGAGCCATTGTGGCAAACAACTTTGCACTTCTCGTTTAGTCAATTGATAAGAAAGAAAAGTTTTTAGGGACGTCCCTTACAGTTTAAAATCTATTTATTTGATCCCTCATTTCATTCTTCTGCAGTTATAATATATCTTTATATAAAAGAAACTATCCGTAAGCATGTAACACTGTGAAATAAATGGAAAATGGTTAAAGGGAGGCCTTTCAAACATGGGGCGTTGGCTCCTTGCTAGGCCTTTTCAAGGAGCATGACCAGAAATTTAGCCCAGGTCGTTCAGTGAACAAAGCTTGACGGGCAAATGGTCCATGCATCGTTGCGCTTATGCTTTTGCTTCCGTTGCATTCTAGGTTTATGTTGAGATGTATACCACTTTTCGATAAACATAACTTTAATAACATGTAAAAATTAATGGATTAAAAAAGAATAAATTATTCCAAGAAAAAGATTGGACAACAACTATAGCAAGAAAAGAAACAATTGATTTACTAAATGCGCATGAATCTCTAAACGTATTGATCTCTATTTATAAAGTATTTTGATAAGTCATTTTATTTGTTCACTACTCTTAACATTATAGTTTAATTTAGTATTAATGAGTTACAAACCCATTATTTTTTTTAAATAAAGTTAACCATGACCAAATACTGAAGAGTTGCATATTTTAAATGAGCAGATGCAACTGAATTTGATGAATTCATTGAAGCTAAATTTTAACAGCAAGCTAATCCTATGAAGCCCAATACTCCTAAGGAGCAGGTTTGGGGGTTTGTAGTGTCATGATCAGAAAACGAGCCACGACTGGTGTATGGGACGAACTGAATTATTGACTTGACCAATCTCACGCAAGCCTCAAATATTCAAAACATCTACTCATTTATTTTACTTAATTAATTATTAATTTGGTTAAATAGCCAATTTAAGTTATTAGATTATTTGTGAGTAATCCAATATACTTCCACAATAGTAATATTACTGAATATGACAAACATAGTTTTCATACCAAAACAAATGAGAAAATATTTAAAAGTAAATTCACTTAACAGAACAATAATCTGCATCCATTAACTCAATAGTATCTCAGTATAGGACTCTAACACGAAAAGGATGCAAAACCCGAACAATAGGGCACTCACAACTATACAGAATGCTTCACTAAGAGTAGAGAAATCGGGTGGATGCTATCACCAAAATAAACCTGAAATGTTAAAGCAATGAAAAGGGGGGAGAATATTCATTATGGGACAACAATTTAAAGCGACTCTAGGTCCTTATATAAACTGTTTTGAAAACATTTTCACACGTGTATATCCTTATATAACACTGTTATACGCGCACATATATACTTATAATAGTTTAAAACCATTTCCTCAAATTTGTTTGCAGAAATAACATACATCACTCATTCATATATAATCAATATTCGTCTTATATTTATCTGATCAAAAAGGCAACTGATAATCAAGCAAGGGACCAAACTAAAATTATGATTTTCTGACTATCGAGTTAATCGAATCCAAAGGTTATGCCCTTAATAGCTAGGTGTGGACTCCTTACCACCTGACCATGTGTGTCTGGCTGGACACATGAGTTATAAGCAACCCTAGTAACTGGGCCTTAACTGACAAGTGGTATACCAAATGATATGCCTTTCCGTAGCTAAATGTCCTAAGCCATACCAATTTTTTCAATTTTTTCTTGACAAGCAGACATACATAACATACAGATAATTATAGATATTATAATTAATCATTTTTTATTTTTTTTTTCTGAATACAAACTCATTATTTAGCATTCACATAAGCAAATTTTAGAATTTACCAACCTCTTATTAGTCTAGATTACACGCAGAGTCTAGCACATAAAAACAATATAATTTTAGAAAAACACGACTTATGTGTTCAATATGCCATCCAACTCACCTGGATGTCAAACTCAAAAAATCCAGTCACCCAATGCTAGTGGATGGCTGGTTACCATGTCAATCACACGAAACTGAAATCAAACATATCAAAATTAGATATGGTAACTATGACAATTACATGTATGGGATGTCAAAATCAGAAAATCCAGTCATGCAATGCTAGTGGATGGCTGGTCACCACGACAATCACACAAAACTACAATCAAACATATCAAATCAGACATGCCAAGTGTGACAATTACATGTATGCATAAATGCGGACGAAAATCCCAAACCCTCGATAGCATTAGAATCCTAATGTGATTGAATATTTAGCTATCTCTCGATAAATTAGAGTGTCATAAATAAGAATTCTAGTCCCTCAAGTTGGAATAATTTACAATTTAGTCCTTAAAGTTTCAGCACTTTACAAGTCAGTTCCTCAACTTTTAACAAAACTATCATTTCGTCCTCTAATTATCTTACATTCAAATTTCAAACCTTAACTTGCAAAATTTTACATTCCAATCACTTCGGCAGAAATTTTGTCAAAAAACACCTTAATTTCACTCAACCCGGTCCATTCTCATACAATTCATTTTCGATCACCTAAACACTTCAAGTTACATCCAATTACATAACCCATCAATCTACTACACAAGTTATCATTAAAATTCTTATTTCAAATTCAACATAATCCTTAACCTAGTTATGCACTTCAAGAACAACTTCAATAATCACATTCCTACCTAAACCCATTATTTACTTCACTTATTCAATCACAATTAGTCAACTTTCCAACTCAAATCCATAAAATTCGTCCTAACCTAACACCATATTCAATATGCAAGACCACATCCTTTGCATGTATGCATGTACTAGATCACTTTTTCTACATAAAATGCTATAAAAAATGAGTTGAGGAGGACATTTCATTCAAAATATTAGATGGATGCATGTAAAACATTCATGCATGCATGTATTATAGCCTTATCCTACATGAGATGGTAACAAAAGGAGAAGATAAGGATGTCTTACCTCAAAATCTTAGATGGGTTAAAGGAAGAGCAAGGTAGAGAGGAAGAAAGACTATTTTTGGAATGAAATAGTGCATTTAGAATGAGTTATGGCCAGCCAATGGTTGGGGGAAGGGTATTTATAGACTCTCTCACTAAAACTCACCGTTTCACTAATTTTCTGGCCTTGCATATGTAACTTGATCATTTGTGTATGTAACATAGCTTCAAAATGCTTCTAGTAGCTTCTGTTTCAATTTTAAAATGTCTTAAGCACACAAATCTAAGCATTACGTACGCAATTGCTTTGTTATGTACGTAATTTGTTACTTACGTATGCAAGATACTTTTCCAACTTAAGTACACAAATTTTAGTGCTTATGTACGTAACTCTTCCCTAGTTTATGTACGCAACTCCTTTAGCTTGTGTACGTAAGTTGGATCATTTTTGGAGCTTGTTTTCATCTAAACTTAAGGAAAACTCAACATTAATCATCGTTGGTCCCACACAAGGATTCAGACACCCAAATCATCATCTAAAAAATCGAATCTAATAGAAAATCAAGCGAGGTATTACATGTAGGTACCAATGTCAACATTTAGCTGGAATTGTTGACGCAATCTCAAAGCAATTTGTTTATTGAAACATTTATCCTAGCTTCTTCATCCAATTTTTTTTTTTCTAATGGACACCCTATAATAGACGAACAAAGTGGAGAAAGTATAAGAACAAGTGGGTTTTCAATTTAGTTTTGTGGTTCCTAGTATTGGTAGGAGTAGGGGGTTGGCACTTGTCTGAAAGGAATGAAACTGTGTTCAGATCATATTGATGTAGGTAGTTCATTTGGACAAAGATATGCCATGGAAATTACAGGCTACTATAGTTTCGCTAATAGAATTGATTGCAGGACCTCATGGCATTTATTATAGTCGTTATCTTCAAGTGTTTGGCTTAATCACTGCCTAATTATGCTATGAGTGCTTTCTTGCTTTCTATAACTTTTTATTCGAATCTAGAAAATATCATGAATGTTTATTGGTGGAGAGATTCACATGAAGGTTTGATGGGAATACGGTGAATGTCTCGGTAAAAACTTTTAGTTAATAAAGACCAGAGATGACTTGGATTTAGACATGCTAATCTCTTTAATGTAGAAATGATGGGAAAACAAATTTTGTGAATCCTTTCCAAACTGCAATCTATAGTGGCTTGGGTTTTAAAAGCTATATATTTTCCCAATGTTGATTTGTCAAACTCATCTATTACATATGATCCTCACTACTCTTGGAGAGGTATACATACAATACTTTCTATATGAAAATTGGCTTTAGAAATAAGGGTAGGAACTAATAATTTATTAAATTTCTAGCATGATTCGTGGCTTTCTGGTGCTCTCAACCAGTATGCTACAATAACTATGATGCATGATCTTTATGGCTTCACAATGTATGAGATGAAATAGTCTTTTGTATATATGGAATTTCAGTTTAGATTAGTCTAGCATACTTGAATGACTCCAAATATTGGTTGTAATCCAACTTTGAGATATATGATATGGGTTAACCTTGGAGTCAAACTCTAAGAGATCGTTCGAGTGAGTTGTTGTCCATTTTCAAGTGAGATGGATCAACGAAGTACTCGAATGTGCTCATGAACTATGTGAAAGGAAGAACGTGTAAAGAATGTTCTTCACACAAATGTCATATGAATGTTTTTTGTAATATAAAGTACGTGTGTTGATTATAAAACCATGTCTTGTAGTACACAAGTTTGTACTTAGGTGTGTATAATGCCTAGAGTTTGCTATGCAATCAATTTAGCTACCAAATATTGATCTAATACATAAAAAAGATGTTGGAAAGTAGTGAGTGATATACTTGGATATTTTAGAGGCACTGTGTTATCGTAAGAGCTTACGATAAAATGAGACACAATTGCTATTTCACGTAATGATGTAGACTATAGGAAAGTCTATATCTAGTTATGTGTTCTTGCTTGGCAGAAAAGCCACCTTACATAATAGTGAAGAATACATATAAATATGTGACAAGAGAAGCTAAGACCATAGATTCATTATCTACAGTGCAATGTGAAGATTGGCTATACAGTGGAATAATCCACTTAGCACTAACCACCTAAAGAATATGTGATAGTCTTTAGTGATAGTTGATTGCTTAAGGATCAAGAAGATGTATTAAAAGTCTAAGCAAATCGAGATCAAGTATCATGTTGTGAAAGACTTGGTTGCACAAGGACAAGTGAATTTGAGTACAAGTTTTACAAAGAGAAGTGAACTTAAAATGTAAGTCCATACAAGATGTGGTTGTAGATCCGTTAATAAAAGCCCGTAAGGAATAAGTTTCTCAAGACCCGCATGGCACACGAAGTGTGTAATCCCTTAGCACATGATCTTTAATAAGATCATTGTGGGCAATACACAAACGCAAATGTTGAGAGTTGAAATTTGTTGTAGCATTGAGTGTGAAAAACATATTGAATAGACAAGTAATCCATTCACACGGATGTTTATCTTAGTTTTCCTAGTTCGTTGAGGGAAGAATTAAAATAAGGCTAGTTTTGAACGTAGAGAGAAATCTAGAGCGTGTTCATAATCAAGAGGCCGTCTTGCATTTTACAGTCGTGAGTTCATTGTCAAAGGGCAAGAAAAAGTCGTATGGAAAGAGACGTATGCCATAGGATAAATTCATATGCCAATCATTAAATGATCAGATGCTAAAATTGAGCGATTTTAGCATATTTTTTTCATAAAGCCATAAGTAATCCTGTTAAGGTAAGGATTAGGTTAGATGGTGAGATGCATCGTAACCGAAGCTTCTGTGTGGTGTTGATAACATTGTATAAACATACGCTCCTCGAAGGGAAGGAAAGAACACCACAATGCATGATCATACCATGTGTATTGTATACGTGACCATGCGGGTGGAAAAGATTAATAAACAATCTCACTTTTTCTAGTGTGAGACCCTGCTATGAACATGTGGTTCTCGATACTAGCTACCCTTAAAACATTTAACACATTCAAAACGTACAGTTGAGTTTGACTATTTTAGCTTTTCATTAATGATCATGATTGATTCAACCAAGCATGACATGTTGGGCAAGACGTATAGTTGATTTTGGCTACTTTAGTTTTTTGTTAGTGGTCATAATTGATTCAACCAAGCATGACATACTGGGCAAGTAAACTTGGCTATATGAATTGTCTAGTGTAAGTGGAGAAGTTCGTTTCTAGATGCATTTGCACTAGTCTAATAAGTTTGCTTAGTCGACTCTCATGTAGCGTGTCATATGATGTGTGAACTTTGAGAAGAGTTTTCGTGAGATCGAGAAGTTTGAAAGAAATAATTGTGTGGTTAGAAATTAGGGAAAGACATACGTTTCTAGCATTTTGTGTTGTTGTTGCATACACTTTGGTAGAATGGAGTTGTTCTACAAATGATGTATTCTAGCAGGATTGAGTTAAGAGATGTTATATATCCATAGCAGGTGTATAGCAATTACACTCTCATTGTATGTTGGTCGTGCGGTCTTTTTATCTGCATGAAACATGATCTTCATCATGATTGGTAGTATTTCTATCATGATCCATGACGAGTTAAGGTTCCGTCATGTGCGAGTGGGAGATGTTGGAAAAAACAGTCCGTCCATGACAGGTGAACTGAACCTGATAAGTCAAAGTATGAACTGAGATCGTGGACTAATATCAATGGTAAGCCTAATAGAGTTGGGAATAAGTTTGGTCTGTCAGGGTATAAATCGAGACCAATTGGCAAGCCCGATTGGATCGGGAATGAAATTGGCCTATAAGGCCCAAGTTCATTTATATATATAAGAGATTGAGAGAGATGAAGGATGAGAGGATGGATATTCATTTTTCCTCCTCCTCCAACCTTCACTCCATCTCTCTCTCTCTTCTTCATAAGGAAGAAGAAGAAGAAGAAGAAGAAAAAGAAGAAAAATTTCTTTTTCGCCCCATTAAGTCCTGCACAGATCTGCATAACATCTAGACTATGAAAGAAATGAATACTCCCATAGTAACTCAACTGTAGTTTGCTCGCGAGACCAACATTGGATTTGGTTTTGCAGCTGCTCTCTTATGTTGTAATCAAAATTAATAAGTCGAACCTATTAATTATATTATTTATTAGTTAAAGCAGTATAAGATTCCTTCATAAGCCTTGTAAAGAAATTCTTGAAAGCTTGAAATTACATGAAAAATAAGAATGAAAATTATCAAGAGAATGTAGAATTACATAACCGCGTTATCTTGATTCTGACTCTCCTCTTTTATTTTCCCAACAGGCATGTTTTGCAAAAATAAAAGCGACAAATCTTCTTAGCTTAGACGATTTGTCAATTTATGAATTTATCACTTCTTCTTCTTCTTCCTTATTTAACAAGTTGTCGTTTTATCACCCCACAATACTAGTTTCTTTTCTTGAGATTGACTTTGACTTTATTTGATACAAAATGGTGTTTTCATAACACTGCATAAAAAAATTGTAATTTTCACATGAATATAAACTCAAGTATTAATTGTTCATATTTCAGTTATTTTTCTAATTATTTTTGAAGTTCTATATATTCATTTTTTTTGACAAATGCGTCTTTAATTTTAAAACGCAAAACAAAAAAATCTCAAATTTAGTTTACTATGAAATCATTATACAAAAAATAAACAATTTTTTTTGTACTTTCTATAATTAATTAATAATCAATCAAAACATTAGACAATTTATAGTACTGATCAAGTTGGCTTGGAAGCTTCTTTGGATAGCAATATATTTTCTATGCCCTCAATTGACTGGCAACGTCAATATCATACCTCAATTGGTTTTGGATTGATGGGTGACCCTAATATTAACATTTTGCAAACTTTCTAGGGTTAATTTTATCTATGATCACTAAAGTTTAAGGTTTTTTTTACCTATAGTCATAAAATTTACTTTTTATTCAATATAGTCACTATAATTTGAGATTTTATTCATCGGTTGTCACTATGACCATTTTATTTAACTTTTCAGGCAAATTCAGTGACGTGGTAGACACATCATCATATCACGCCACAATAACACTTAACAAAAAAAATTAACGATTTACATAATTTTAAACCCACTTATAATTTTTTTAAATCTTATGAATTTTAACATCAATAAAAGTGATTAAGTTGGTTATATTAAAATTCAAAATTTTGTGGTGAATTTTTTAGAATTAGTATCAACTGATCATTTTTATATTCTTATAAACAATAAAAAAATATTTTAATTAAATAATTTTACAGTAAAAACTAAAATAAAAAAAGAAATCAAATATTAAAAATTAAATTAGCTCAATAAAATCAAATATTAATATTTATTTTTTTTGCTATTTAGTATGAATGTTTCTTGTTGA
>CAODLS011183405.1:0-22684 GCA_948243855.1 Flueggea neowawraea
AGATGGTCATTACTGTTGCAAGTAATTTTAACATAATAAATATGACCCCAATTATGTGCATTATACGAGTAGCTCTTATTGTTTTGCTGTTAAAACTAAACAAGCTCATAGTTTTAGTTCTAGTGAATTTTACATTTCTGGAGTCTTATTTTTTATAACTTGTCAAAAATAAATATGGCTTAAGTTTTTTTTTTTCTTTTGACAGAATATATAGTAGAGGTTAATGTCTGACTTATGCTAAATTATACATTTTTGGAGTATTCTAATTCCTGTAATTAAAAATTCTCTCTACATAACAATCAACTTCTTCTCAGGTATGTAAAATATTGATTCTTTCTTTTGATATGTGAGCTGTGGTGGTTTGCACTTTTTTCCCATAGTTTGTGCCGCAATCATTGGATTTGATGATGGTGGTGATTATCGCTCTTGCTTCAGGGTGAATTGTAACATCCTCGTACTTTTATAATCACGTGCTAATCCTTTTTGTAATCAAGGGGAAGATAAAGACTGAAGTTTTGGATGCAAGTGCAATGCCCGTTTCACCTCATTTTGGACAGTCTCTTCACGATAATTCCCTTATCCATGGATGACTTTGAAGATTGAATTTGAATGCTTGTTGATTATGGTGCTTGGAAGTGCATATTTTGACTGATATTTATTTAGTTATTAAAAAGATGGGCTTAAATTGTTAGTATTAAAGGAAACAAAAAGTGCAGAGATGGAGGAAATCTTTTGAGCTTTATAGTACGATACATACAGCTTTATAGAAGACATTATGTGGTATAATCAACAGAAATGTAATTGTTTGAGCTTTATTTATAGTATGAGACATACAGTTTTATCGTTCAAGAAGTCTAATTTTTTTGTCATTACGGTTGCATATTTTCTTCAGGTTTGTTGTTAGCTATCTTTTTCTTGGTTAATTATAACCCATGAACTAGAGCAAGACAATTTTCATTGGGTAAAATAAGAAAAAAAATTATGTGATAAAAAATTTAAACAAATATGCTTACCTTTTTTTATAAGAAGCCGAATATTTTTTTAATATGTTACGTATAATGAAGTTGCTAATCTTGCATGACAAAAGAAAATTTTCCACGAGCAAGAAGACAATTCGTAACACCGAAAAAAAACATTCATAACCAAACAAAAAGAGCACAACGATCTTTTGAGCAACTGATATTTCCTTTGCAATTTCTTAGATCACTTTGATTATTTTTAGCAACTTCAAAGCGATCTAAATTAATTAATTCTATTAAAATTTACTTTGATAGAATACCTTGAAACTAGTTTAAGTAATTAAATGTGTGTTATTGTTTAAAGTGACAACTAGTTTAAGCAATTCATTTCAGCTATATAACCAAACAAAAATAGCACAATGATCTAGTCATCTTGTGAGGCATTAGAAAAGAAGTCAAAATAACTTGAAGTTTTTGGTTCATCATGACTTGTAGACAAACCAAATGGCATAGGTGTTCAAATGTGTTCAGAGGTGTATAGATGTGTTCATACATGTACAAAGGTGTTTATACATGTTCATACATGTTCAAAAGTGTATATAGGTGTTCAGAGGTGTTCAAAGGTGTACATAGATGTACATACATGTTTAAAGGTGTACATACATGTTTAAAGGTGTTCATACATGTTCAAAAGTGTTCATAGGTATATAAATGTATTTATAGGTACAAAGTTGTTCATAGGTGGACAAATGCGTTGACACGTGTACATAGGTTGTGCTTGAATTATGACTCATTGTGAATATTTGAATGTCTTGCACTGTTATTATTGTGCATATAGCTAAAAATGTAGAAGTGCTAGCTTCTGTGAGCTTGAGAATTTCAAATGTGTTTATAGGCGTTCAAAGGTGTTTATAGGTGTACATAGGTTCAAAGGTATTGGATATGTAATAACGACTTCAGCAAGGCACGTGAAAGCATGTTGTGTAGAGCTATTGCATATCAGACCTTCTTCAACTGGAAAAAGCAGGGGAAACAAACATGTCATTTGCACCACGCGGTCAACACACTATTACTCTCGATCACCTCATTCTCCTCGCCACCCTCCATGCTGCCTAAACAATTTCCTCTGTCATCATTGTTGACACCACCACCATCACTGATGCCTTGCTCTACAAGTGTACATTCTCTTTGATCATCATCATCGTTGCAATCATCATGAGTGACAATGAGCCTTTACCCTTGAAATTCTCCATAAAGAGATTCTTATATGCGCTGCATAAATATAAGAAAAATAGACAAAATCAATATATTACTAATGATACTTTGATCAAATAATTAAGTAACCTTTTAGAGTAGCTTACTTGTGAATATCCAATTAAGTAACATACGCCTTAATTAAGTAACACTAGCAGAAATTAAGTAACACGGAAAAAATTAAGTAACCTAATTAAGTAACTTTCTAGGACCTTAAATTAAGTAACTACTTCCCCAATTAAGTAACATAGATTGATATTAAGTAACAAAAAAATTAAGTAACTCGACACCAAATTAAGTAACGTAAAATCAATAATTAAGTAACTTTCTAGATGCTCACATTAAGTAACTATGCCTAAAAATAACTAAATACTTCTAAAATTAAGTAACTTTGTCTAGAATTAAGTAACAGGATATTCATAATTAAGTAACCTTCTAGAAGCTAACATTAAGCAACTACTTCTAAAATTAAGTAATAAAGACTGATATTAAGCAACCACAAATAATTAACCTGGTCCCCCAATTAAGTAACTTGGTATCCATAATTGAGTAATCTTCTAAAAGCTGAAATTAGGTAACTAATCCTCAAATTAAGTCACGGATACTGATATTAAGTAACCAAAAAAGAATAACTAACCTAGTCTCGAATTAAGTAATAGGGTATCAATAATTAAGTAACCTTCTAGAAGTTAAAATTATGTAACCACTCACAAAATTAAGTAACAAAAAAAAATTAAGTAATTTGGTTCCCAATTAAGTAACCTGGTATCCATAATTAAGTAACCTTCTAGAAGGTTAAATTAAGTCATTACTCCTAAAATTAAGTCATGAATGCTGATATTAGGTAACAGAAAACAATTAAGTAACCTAGTCTCGAATTAAGTAACAGGGTATCCATAATTAAATAACCTTCTAGAAGTTAAAATTAAATAAATATTCCTACAATAAGTAACATAGACTGGTATTAAGTAACAAAAAAATTAAGTAACTTGATCTCCAATTAAGCAACCCGGTATCCATAATTAAGTAACTTTCTAGAAGCTGAAATTAAATAATTACTCCTAAAATTAAGTAATAGATGTTGATATTAAGTAACAACAAAAAATTAAGTAACTTAGTATCGAATTAAATAACATGGTATCCATAATTAAGTAAGCTTGTAGAAGCTAAAATTAACTACTCCTAAAATTAAGTAACAAAAATTTATACTAAGTAACCAAAATAAATTGAGTAACCTGGTCCCCAATTAAGTAATATGGTATCCATAATTAAGTAATCTTCTAGAAACTGAAATTATGTAACTATTCTTAAAATTAAGTAACTGAGGTTATTATTAAGTAACCGTATAAAATTAAGTAATCTAACGCAAAATTAAGTAACCAAGCATCTATAATTAAGTTACCTTCTAGAAACTTAAATTAAGTAACTATGTCTATAATTAAGTAACTAGGTCTGATATTAAGCAACAATTCAAAATTAAGTAACTTGACACCAAATTAAGTAATTAAGTCTGATATTAAGTAACAATTCAAAATTAAGTAACCTGACACCAAATTAAGTAACTAACCATCCATAATTAAGTAACTTTTTAAAAAGAAAATAAATGAGGTTGTTACTTAATTTTTCAACTTGTTAATTTTTAAGATAATTGCTTAATTTGCAGTCTGAAAATTATTGAGTGATCTACCATTGTATTTCCAGTATTAAAATATTTAATGGTTGAGATTCAATATTTTTCATCTTATGGCTACAATTAAGAGTACTCAATAAGGACAATTATTTGGAGTCATGATTAAAATAGTACCCAACAAACGGCTTGGAAAGAGGGAGCGAACTAAAGAACAGGGGATGGAGGGAAACTAAAAAAGAGATGGAGGGAGATTAACAGGGAAGGAGAAAAAAATGAAGAAAAAATTAGGAATTAATTGTTTTTATTAATTTTAACAAAATAAAGAATAAGATAAAAGATTATCATTGGAGTGAAGATCTATTTTTACTCTACTATTAGAGAATATTTATTTTTACTCTATATAATTAATGGTGCTTTTTATTTTTATTAATAGTTCTAACTAAAATAAAGAGTAGCGTGGGAGATAATCTAATTGCACCAAACATATACATGGGAATTTAATTCCGAATTCTAATTGAACCAAGCAAAAAATTAGACATTCCAATTCGGTTTTCTATTCTAAAATTTGATTCAAATATAAAAATATTATTTTGATAACTAAAGTACCCGCGCATTGGACGGGCCTATAACCTAGTATCTCTGTCAGTGCCACTTCCAAATTCCAACGCCAAGTGGGCATCTACTCCCTCTCTCGCGCAACTATAGCCATTACGCTGTGTCGCTATGAATTCCATCTCTGCCTCTACAGACCAATTAGGGATAAAAAGAAGATACTTCGAATGGAAGTGTTGTAGAAGGAGAGTTATCGCATAGAATATTCCTAGCAACAACAGCGACGGAACAGACTCAATGGAGGGGAATCCAACAGACGCCGTCGTTTTCTTCTGGTTCAGCTTGCTGCTTGGGGTTGCATGTAGGCATGTACTACTTCGCTCTAAAGTCCTTTACACGGTCGCTCTTCTTGTTATTGGCATTGCCCTTGGAGCTATGGGTGATAGGTCCTCTTTTAGTTGTTTTCAATTTATTCTTTTTTTTTTCAGTACATCATCGGTATTTATTCATGTTCATAACAAAATTCGTCATTGTTAATGTTGAAATAATTTTCTTGATCAATATTGAAGTCAAAACCTTATAGGAATTGATACAAACCAAAAGAAAGATGGATTTGTGAAGGGAAAAGAGTTGCTGGATAGACACGGGGAGCTACACGGTCGAGGGATTGGTTGTGTGATGCACTGGAGCAAAAAGAAACAAGAACTGGGCAAACACGGTCTTGGCTACGGCCGTGTCTTTGCCTGTGTCTTAGCTTGTCGGGTTTTTTGGACTACACGGACAAAAAGGAATGGTTGTGTCTCGAGGAGCTTTGTCTGTGTCTTTACTTCACTAACTGTATAACAAATTCTGACGGGATTTGGGGGCTTCAATTAGGATTTTTCTAATTGGTTTTGACTTGTATTACTTGTTAACTATATAAGGGGGGCTTGAGAACGTCTTGGGTATCCTTTTGAACGTCGTTGTAATTCGTTGTGATTGTTTTTTACTCTGAATAGTAGAATTACTTGTGTTTTGCCCGTGGACGTAGATCGAATTGATCGAACTACATAAATCTTGTGTTCTTGTGTGATTTCTTTTTGTTATTCTGCGTTTTTTTCTATCGCCTAATTTCCTGACAAGTGATATCATAGCCACAGAAGTTTGTTTAAAAACTTTGGGTTAATTCTGCAAAAAGAAGATGTCTTCATACAAATTCGACATTGAAAAATTCAATGGGTCGAATGATTTCACGCTGTGAAAGTTGAAGATGAAGGCGATTCTAGTTCAGCAGAAGTGTGAGGAGGCGATTGAAGGTGATGAGAAATTACCGGTAGAACTGACAACGGCGCAGAAAGCGGAGGCTGTGAAGAGAGCGCATAGTGCAATTCTATTGAGTCAAAAAAATGAAATTGGCACAAGCAAAAAAATGAGCACAATAATAGAAGGCAAATCTTTGATGAATGATGGGTATTTGATATTGTTTTGATCATTCTCTGTCTTTTTTGTTGACTCTTGTTATTTATCTTGACAAGTTAGAGCATGTTATTATTGTCGATCTTCTTCATTGAATGGACTAAGTTTCTGTGTCCAGGATAGCAATTGTGGTCTATCAGCTATTCTACCGGATGGTCCTTGGAGAGAGCTCTAACGGGGGTACCATAGTTTAATTTTTGACACAAGCATCACTTGGAGCGTAAGTATCAAACTATTCTCCTTCAGATAAATGATGGGGAACTTTATTATGATTCTGAGTTTCTTTTTTGTTTTCTGGAGTGTAGGAATTGGTCTGGCCTTTGGAATAGCATCTGTCTGGTGGCTTGGGTTTATTTTCAATGATACTGTGATAGAGCTTGCGCTGACTCTTGCTGTGAGCTATATTGGTTACTTCACTGTATGTTCCTTACCAATTAAGTTAACCTTTCAAATTATGTTACTTTCCTATTACGTCTGATTAATGAAGCTGAACAATTGCATATTTGTTAGATACTTTCATCAACCAATGGTATTAAACAACATTATAGTTGGTGCACTCCAAAATTTTCTTAATTACATTTTCAGGTAGCATAATGGGCCGTCTGAAAGGATGGATTTTGTTATTTTCGATTTGTTTGCTATCAACTATGTTGATAAGTTTTCTTGTGAACCTTTATTACCTCTATGCTTATGTGATTGTTAATTCCTGCAGTTAGTTCAGCATTTGGTCATTGTTTTCTTTATTTTTGATATTTGGACTGCCCAGAACATTCTCATAATTTCTGATGGTCTTAGATTTTTTTTAATTAGCTTTTAACACTTCTTGAACTATAGAATTCTCTTAAGGTCTCAACTTCGGTTGACTTATTGTTACGTGATATAAAACTATAATAACTGGGTAATATTGGCACTGATTATTTTGATTCTGGCGCATTCACTACATTCCAGTTATTTGAATATTCTCATTTCTCTTCCTAAAAAAAAGGGTCAACAAGTCGGATCTATTTCATGCCATTCTCTATATTGGAGAATTTTTCTGGGGATGTCTTGGTTGAGTTTAGAGAGCGAAAGTGAGAGAAAACAACACCAAGATTTATAGTGGTTCGGTCAACCATGCCTTCATCTACTGCCTAAGTCTCATTTAGGATTTTCACTATCGATGATTGATTCTGGCTCAATCGAACAAAGCATTACACCAAGGTTGATTGCGACTCACACCTCTAAAGCCAACAATGTTGATTATGGCTCACACTTCTAAGGCCAACAAGGTTGATTACAGCTCACACCTCTAAAGCCTAGACAAAGTTGATTCCAGCTCATACCTCTAAAGCCTCACAATGTTGTTTTCGCTAAGTTCACAACAAACCTCTCTTACTCTAAAAGTGTTTACAAAACATTTACAAAAAAAATGAAAGCTTTATGCTAGGAGTACATGTGTTTGATTGATGCTCTTAATATTCTCTCTAGCTTGATTTTGATGTTTTGGAGTGAGGGGAATGATGAAAATGATTGGGACTTGAATCTATATGATCATTCGCGTTTTCTTGCCCTTCCTTGATATATTTAGTCATTCCAAGTCATATAACCGTTGGCGTTGATAAACTAGCCGTTGAACTGCATTTATAGCCGTTACAGTCTGGAACTATAGATTACTCGAGTGACCATAATTACTTACTCGAGTGAGCCACCCCTTAGATCACTCAAGTGACCATTTTTGCTTACTCGAGTAAGCAGTTAAAACTACAGCCCCTGAAACTCTTCGTTACTCGAGTGACACATTCATTTATTCGAGTGAGCCGATAACGATCATGTTTAAATACTCAAGAATCCAACTCAATTTTGTCTATTATCAAAACATAAAAAGATCTTAATGTTGATCACCCTTGATCCAACACTCTGATGACTCAAGATTTGAAATCTACTAATCAAACTAAATGAGGGGAATTTTGTGACGAATTCAAAAAAGAAAAAAAAACGTAAATGTTAAATAAAATCCACTTGGAAAGCATGATTTTATGCATCTGAATTCGGAAGTGTAATTGCAAGCAAAAGGTAAGAGAATAAAAGAAAAAGAATATGGAAATCTCCTCCTACCTTTAGAGACAATTTTTGTAGATATTAGTTTGGTTAAACTTTAAAGAATTATAAATGACTAGCATATACAATAAGGCTGTGGTTGAAACTCCAATTTTTTTAGGAAGATTATTTGAGAATTTAGGCTATTGATGACGCTTGGACAAAGACATTGTTCATTTTTCTTTTTCTTCTTCTCAAACCACTGATTTGAGAATTTACTTATTTATTTTCCAGGGAAATGGTTGCTTATATTGCAAACACATTAGCTTTCATCTTAAGGTAAGCGTTGTGCCCTATTCAGTTATGAAAACTTGCACCAAATTATGTGATAATTTATTTTTGATTTATTGAAAATGTTTAATTATGTCTCAGCTTTTTGACAAGTTAGGGGCCCATTAAAGTGATTTTTCAATTAAGAAGAGGGCAAGTGCCAATTGCTGATATTTTATAGTTTTAGGAGAATCACCTTATGAACCATATCGCGCACACAGATGTTTATTGTAGGATATAATAAAGGGTTATTATAGTTATTTGTGTAAATAATGTTTCAAAGCTGGATACTAGGATCTTAGCTGGAGCTTTTTGTGCATGTTTTCTAATTCATTAATTGATCAGTATATCTATTTGTCTGTTAGATAAAAAGAACTCTAGAGTTATCTTCAAGCTGAGTCATTGTAGCCAGTGAAATAGGTAGAAGCCTTTCGTAAAGAGACAAAACAAACATTACTAAAATGATGACAAAAAAATGTCATATAATTTCAGTGGAACAAGGGATCTGAGGCTTAATACTTCTAATGGTTCACTTCCATTGGAAATTTGTTGATTCTTGCATGTTGTCTTGCTTTCTGATCACTGAGAATCACAGTGAATTGTTAATAAAATTACCGTGTACTGATAATAGGTTATCTGCCAGAAATGGTTCTTGCACCGAAAAAAATGCAAAAAAGTAAAAATAAAAATAAAAATAAAAATGAGGCACTATGGTATATAAACTCACATTACATAGTAAGATTTATAGCTTTGTGTGCAATGGTGTTGTTATCGCTGAAGGTATTCTGGGCAATGATAGCATTTTTCAAAACCACATCTGAACAGAATGGTTAATTGCCGTGTCTTTTCTCTTCTCATAGGTACATATATATAATCTATACAGTATGCTAATATAGGAAATAATAGCTATACATGAGAGATAATATTTCCTAATCAGATTTAGCTAATTTCTAGGAGAAAATTATTAACCGATAATATTTCTCAACACTCCTCCTCAAGCTGGTTGGAAAATATCTTCCATGGCCTAGTGTGAGACAAATATGTCAACCTCACTACTAGTCTTTGGAATCTCTCTTTGTCAACAACTTTTTCAGCCTCAGTTGATTTCAATTTGATGTTGGGTTCAATAGGAGTGTCTGTTGGTTTACATCATAGCATTCCAGTTTCATGTAATAAGTCAAGGATATGCTTCCTTTGATTAGCAAATATCCCTTCTCGTGATCTTGCAACCTCTATCCCTAGAAAATATTTGAGCCTTCCAAGGTCTTTAGTCTCAAATTCCTGAGCCAATTATTTCTTCAATGTCTAGATTTTTTCGTTGCCATCCCCTGTTATTATGATATCATCTACATACACAATAAGAATAGATAGTTACTATTTCCAGATTTCTTTTAGAACATAGTGTGATCTGATTGGCTTTGTTGATATTCACAGCTCTGTGCCTTTTTGAATCTGTCAAACCACGCTTTAGGGGACTGCTTCAAACCGTATAGGGATTTTCTTAATCTACATACTTTATTCTCACCATATGCTTTCACAAATCCAGGGGGTAGACTCATATACACTTCCTCGTCAAGATCTCCATTCAAGAATGCATTCTTGAGGTCAAGTTGATGCAGTGACCAATCAAAATTTGCAGCCAAAGATAGGAGAATTCTTATTGTATTCATCTTTGCCACTGGTGCAAAGGTTTCTTGGTAGTCTGTACCATAGGTTTGAGTAAAACATTTAGCCACCAGCCTTGCTTTCAATCTCTCTACACTCCTATCAAATTTGAATTTCATAGTGAATATCCATTTACACCCTACTAGTTTCTTCCCTCTAGGTGCATCAATTAACACCCATGTGCCATTCTTATTAAGAGCTTCAATTTCTTCCATAACTGCTAATCTCCATTTTGAATCTGCAAGTATTTCCTCAATGTTCTTTGGTACAAACACATTAGTGACCTTAGAAATGAAAGAACTAGGACTCTGAGATAGTTTACTATAAGAAAGTTGATTGGAAAGAGGATGATTAGTGCAAGATCTCTTTCCTTTCTTAAGAGCTATAGGCAAATACAAATCAACAAAAAGATGATTAATAGACTCAGACTGATCATGGGTACTAGACTGGTCAATATCAGGTATTATGAGTGGAAGGGTGTTAGATAAAATCCCTGGATTAGAACTGTTTTCAGGAGCATTATCTGAGGAGTTTGAGTGGTCTTGAGGTTCTGGAGCAGATGAAACTCTATTCTTTTGTTGATCTATCCTCTTAGTATAAACTCAAAGCTCTTTATTTTGTTCTTTTGAACAAGTATGTAGTATTTCTCCCCATGTTATTGAATATGTGCTGCTGGACAGAATTGGGGCATCTATTTCCTTATAGTTTTCATTTTCTAAAACAACATTAGGTAAAGGAGTGGACCAAAAAACTTTTCTACCTCACTAAGATTCTCCCCTGAAGAAAGAATTTTTAATGTTTGAGAAATGTGACATCCAAAGATACAAAAGTTTTTTTTAGTGTGGGGATTGCAGCATTTATAACCTTTCTGGGATGGTGTATAACCGATAAAAACACATTTTTCTTCTTTAGGATCAAATTTGGACATCACTTTGGACTTATGAACAAACACAGTGCAACCAAAAACTTTTAGAGGGAGATTTGAGTAAAGCCTTATGCAAGGAAATAAATCTTTTAAAACATGCACAGGAGTACTAAAGTTTAAAAAGCGGCTAGGCATTCTATTGATAAGATAAGTGGCGGTTAAAATTGCTTCACCCCATAAGTACTTTGGAACATTCATTTTAAACATTAATGCCCTAGATACCTCTAGCAAATGTCAATTTTTTCTCTCAACAATTCCATTTTGTTGAGGGGTATCAACACACGAGGATTGATGCACTATTATTTTTCTTTCAAAAAATCATGCAGAACAGTTTTAAAATACTCAGTTCCATTATCAGAATGTAAAATATGGATCTTAGATTGGAACTGAGTTTCAATCAAATTGTAAAAAGTTTTAAAAATGTCAGCAACTTCTGATTTTTCACATAACAAATAAACCCAACAAACCCTTGTATGATCATCTATGAATGTTACAAACCATCATTTTTCAGAAATAGTTTTAACTCTAGAGGGTCCCCAAACATCACTATGGATCATATAAAAAGGTTTAGAAGGAGTATAAAGTTTAGTAGGATAGACATTTTTCTGACTTTTAGACAAAATGCAATGCTCACATTTAAGAGTTGAAACATTAATAGAAGAAAACAAATTAGGCATTAATTTCTTTAAATAAGGGAAACTAGGATGTCCTAATCTAGAGTGTCATAGCAACGCATCATCTTTAACAGAGGTAGAACATATACCACTCAATCTTTGGGCTCCTTTATTCTGCAAGTCGTCTTGAACAAAATAATAGAGTCCCTCTGCCAATTTAGCATTGACAATCATCCTCCTCGTATCCTGCTCCTGGAAAATACAATGAGAGCCAAAGAAGGAGACAGTGCAATTCGAATCTTGGGATAGTTTGCTTACAGACAATAGATTACAAGCTAGTTTAGGGACATGTAAGACTGATTTAAGAGCAATATTAGAAGAAAGGTGGATCAAACCTTTCCCAAGAATGGCAGAGAAGGAACCATCAGCTATACGGATTTTTTCATGTCTTGAACAATGAGTATAAGTATGGAAAAAATAGGATTGACAAGTCATATGATCAAAAGCTCCTGAATTAATAATCCAGGGGCCAAAAGAGTAGGGAAGTGAGCATGAAAAAGCATTAAAGGTGCTAGAATCATTACCTATTTGTGCAACAGAAGCATTGAAAATACTTACAGAGTCAGTCTTTGGGTTCAGTATTATAAGGATCCGATTACTTTGCTTCTGACTCAGATTTTCAGATGTCGCTTCATTTTCAATTGGTTTTGTAGCTCCATTCAGATGTACAGATGTGGTCTGAATAGATTGGAAATCAGAAGTAGGGTTCTGAGTATAGGTAGGTGTAGGACTAGAGGTTTCTGTAATTTTAGAAACCATTGCAGTTGATAAAGTTTTAAGGTGCAGCTACAGTTTCAGTTCTGCTCAAGGTTGTCTCTAATACCATGCGAAAATAAGTACATGAATAGAATGGTTAATTGCCGTGTCTTTTCTCTTCTCATAGGTACATATATATAGTCTATACAATATGTTAATATAGGAAATAATAGCTGTACATGAGAGAGAATATTTCTTAATCAGATTTAGCTAATTTCTAGGAGGAAAATATTAACCGAGAATATTTCTCGACAATCATCTTTAGGATTACCTGTCACATGTAACTGACAATGTCCGTATATGCATACAACAAGCTTATTCTGCAATTTTATTAATAATTGACTAGCTTATGTTTAAATACTTGTTTATATTTACTTATTTGACAGGCTAATGTTAGATTAAAAAAAAACTGTGGGAATTTGATATTTAGATTCAATGATTCATGCTTTTTGTGAGGCAGATGCAAAACTGTGGGGGGTTTTGATTATACAAGGTGCTCTATATATTAAAGAGTACTTTTGATAAAAACAGTGAATCTTTAATTATATAGATTTAAATTGAAAAGTATCTCCAATGGTACTCTTTAACTAACCTCGTTATTTTGTTATCTCTCATAAAACATGAATGTATAGACAGCTCAAAGAAAATGGGATCTATTTATAGGGCCATGGCGCTCTTGCTTCCTTGTTATTTTAGATGAATGATGATTAAAAGTTGTTATATGATCATGATATAAAATTTATAAAAAAAGAACACAATTCCAGATCCTAGTTAGAATTCCAGAATTTCAATTTCTAAATTTCATGTTTCCTTTCTGCATTTTCTTGTCAAACAAACTGAAATATGGCGGTCTAGTTCTTGGCTTCTTGCTCTCTGTACTTCCTTTAAGGCGCATCTGCCACTTCTTTTCTTTATTCTTTCAGGAAATTCATGGGGATACCTTATTCTTCTGTATGTTTTTGTGCAAGTATCCCGGTGTGTAGTTGTTGTAGGGTTGTTTCCCTTTTTACGATATTTTGGTCATGGATTGGATTGGAAGGAAGCTTTCGTTCTCATATGGTCTGGTCTACAAGGGCTGTTGCATTGTCGCTGTCACTATATGTTAAGCTACTTCTTTTTTCTTTTTATTTTACATGCACCTCGTAGTTGAGTCATATATTCTTTACTTCAATTTTCTTTGATCATTTTTGTCTATTTTTCAGCCATGAGGTTATACTAGTTTGTTATCAGGAAAGGATGCTATCTTAATACAAGATTTATGATCTGTATGATGGAATTTGGTTCCTTAAGAAAATATAATGGCTTGATTATGCCCGTAAAACTCCAACTCAAATCACTTGGTTCAAGCCACAATGTGTATGCATATAATCTTTTATCATGCCTTCTAATTATTGTTTAATTGTTTTACTTATTCACTAGATTAGCGGACTAGCAATGGCTCAAAATATATCACTTCTGAAACTGGAAATCTGGTGAGTTTCTTTGTGTTTGAGTTTCTCTTTTCTGTTTTCAGTGTTAATGCGCATTCAAGGAGGCAAAATGAGAGAGAAAGAGAGCATATTAATTTTACATTCTAGCAGCAGAATTTTATTACATAGTCTCAGTTTTATAACCTGTGTTATTAAAGAACTCGTTTTTTTTTCACCTTCACAGTTTGTTTTTTTCACTGGAGGAATTGTGTTCCTGACGCTTATTATCAATGGATCAACTGTACAGTTAATTCTGCTTCTCCTGGGTATGGATAGGCTGTCAGTTGCCAAGGTGAGTTTTAAAGTTCCATGTAGAAAAAGAAAACCTGAACGTTTTGTTTATGCAAAGTAGATTAATTTTCATGAGATTTTCTTGGACGCTCTGTTTCTTTGATGTACATAGAAATTCATGGAGCATCTGCCTCTCCAGTATCTTTTCATTAACATGCTTTGCTCATAGCATTTGATGATGATGCAACTTGTATGCAACGAAGATCAATGCTGCATGTGGACAGTGAACTCTCTTATCGTCCAACTATAAAATAATTGAGTGGGGGTGCTCTTCTCTATACCTCTACTTATCAAATCATGACCAAGACTTTTCAATATTTTGCAGATGCGTATATTGGACTACACAAAGTATGAAATGTTGAACAAGGCCTTGGAGGTTTTTGGCAATCTTGGAGATGATGAGGAACTTGGACCTGCTGACTGGCCTACAGTTCAAAGATACATTTCAACCATAAAAGATATAGGAGGAGGAGGAAAACAGCCTCATAGTGAAACTGAAATGGAGGGTAATCTGGACCTTACAAATTTGAGGGACATTCGCATACGTCTACTTAATGGTATGTTCTATAACTGCTGCTTTCTTTTCTTTTATTTTCTCTCTTAGTTGTTTATTTGATGCACTACTTATCAATTTGACGTTTTGTTCTTCAGTGAGAGACTCACTTGAAACAACATACTTTTGAAACCTAATGAAGATAAACTAGTAAAAAAAAATTTAGGAGCGTGATCAAATGCTAAATCCAATGTCTTGTGGGACCTTTCCTGAACTAGATTGGATCATATGCCAATTTAAGAACCAAACTTTTTGATGTGGACAAAATAGTGAATATCCCACTGGAGTTTGTATGTACTACTTATCAATCAATTTTGTTTATTGAAAGATGCCATATTGTTTTGATGCTAATCTAATAGCTTTGTTTATATATTTTTACTAGTGTGTATTAGCTTCTAATAGAAAACATTTGTTACGCGTTACCAAACACTGCTTTTTTTGGATCAGAAAAACAAGTGCAACGAAACTCCTATATGGATTTGCTACTGGTTCGGACACCCTATAATTTGGACTATACTATACTGCGGTCAAGTGATATGGAAAATCAATTCTTTGAAACATCATTTAACTAGAAAAAGATCCTGGCAGCTTAAAATTGCTGACAAGCAGTACCCACCTTGAAGCAGGTAAAACGTCATAAATTAGATTTTTAAAATCTAGTGAAGAACTCTTTTCACAAAATATCAAGTGAAGACTATGGTCTAGATAAGACATGGATTATTTAAATCGTTTAAGAAATACAGTGGTGCTCATGGCTTGTGGATGTGATGGTTACATTGGCAGATGTGTCCTGCATTATATTTATTAACTACTTACTGTTATTTGTCAATCATACAAGTTGGTTCTTGTTAATATGTTTACCCTGTTTCTCAGTATACAATTAGACGTTGCCTTCTTGTGTGAGGTTTCCTTTGTAACATATTGGTTTTTCCTTTGTGTTGGATTTTATCACCATTTACTTGTAATGTCAATTGGTCGACTATCCACAAGCGCACGGTTGTCAATGTAGTTTTCCTTTACGAATATCTTTAAGGTATCGAATCCACGGGAACTGTTTACTAATGTGATCAATTCATGCAAGAAAATAAAAGTTCAATATTTGATTTTTGTATTTTTGAATAAAATATAACAATGCAATAATGTAAATACTCAAATTAAATTGCAAAGAAGTGAACAATATATAACAAGATGTTAGGACTTTCGAGGTTCGACCTAAGACTTCCATTTGCTATACTTATGAACCAGTTATTTATGGAATGAGTGTTCTCTCACTAATATTCCTTAAACCCTCTTTCAAGTTCATTCAATCTATGTCTACATTTATTAGGATGATCATTTTGATCTCACCTAACTAAATTAGACTCATTAGGTTCATTCGAAAATTTCATCGAACACCTTACGTACATATAATATGTCTATCCTAAGTAAAATAATTTCAATGCTAGTAAATCTCATTTAAACTTCATCTTTAGATCATTCACCTAAATTTGTCATTAACATTGCTATGGTGATCAATCACAGCAATATTCATACAAAACAAGTCATTGAACCAATTCCAACAAAACACAAAATATGACATGAAATACCTCATACCCATTCATAAATATCACAAACATCCATCAAGAGTCTACATCTCTCAACCCTAACAAAGGGTTTAAGCTACCATGACTAAGTTCATAAAAATAAGACAAGAAAATACAACATAAATCATGGTAGAGAACAATGAAATAAGGAGAAAAGAAGGAGAATAAGGTGTAGAAAAAGCTTCTCTATGTTGTTGTGTAGAGAAATCCTCAAGCTTTGATGTGCTCTTCTTCTTCTCCTCCAAACCCTAAAATGGCGTTCTTCACCCAAGAAAAGAGAGAGAAAATGTGTTCTATTCTAAAAATAAAATGAAAGTGACAAAGTGTGTGGAAGAATGGTTAAGAGGGGGTATTTATACCCCTTTACATGTGGTGAAACCCTAGTAGAAATGTGGCCAAAAATGCCCCCAAGTGTCCACAAAAGGTCCCCCAACTCAATCCTTGCCGACTTAGTGATTTGTCCATTCTGCAGGAGACTCATGGCCGTGGTATGGGAAGTCACGGCCGTGAGTATCTACTGGAATGGCTCACGGCCGTGAGGTGCCAAAACTCACGGCCTTGACCAGCCTTGGCTCCTCCAACAGCCAAATCGCCCGTCGCGATCTTCGTGTCTCTTGATCCGATCTTCATCGCACTTTCTCCCATCAATCTTCCAACTTTAAAAACATGTTTTCCATGCCATTTTCATATATTTTTCATCCAATTTAATTCATTCTTCATCAACCTACAAAAAGCATGAAAACGTATAAAAACATCGACAATTAAGCACATGGATGGCAAAAATGCTACACTTCATTGCTTGAATTAATATGTAAATTTAAGACATATCTTCAATGTTAGCTATGTTTCTTCTGTTCCCAAAGGGGGAGTAAATCTTAATCTTGAGAATCAGTACATTGAGTTTCTGATAAACAACACGATGTCTTATTTAATTTTTTTTTTATCAATATGTCTCATTTAACTTGCTTCAAGCTTTTTTGTTTTTCATTTTAACCTGTCATTGCAGCTGAAATGAGTCGTGCATTTGAACTACAGAAACATTTTCTTTTTGACTGCTGATTTTTCAGAACTAAGTGCCTGATCTCTCGAAATGACTTGTGGATTTGCGGTTTTTTCTGTCTCTAGGTGTCCAAGCTGCTTACTGGGGTATGCTAGAGGAGGGAAGGATAACGCAAATTACAGCAAATATTTTGATGCAATCAGTCAATGAAGCGATTGATTTGGCATCCCATGAACCTTTATGTGATTGGAAGGGATTAAAATATAATGTCCATTTCCCTGGCTATTACAAGTTCCTTCAAGAAAGCATTTGGCCATGCAAAGTTGTTACTTATTTAATTGTAGAACGATTGGAATCTGCTTGCTGCATATGTTCTGCATTTCTTCGTGCTCACAGAATTGCTCGAAGGCAACTCCACGACTTTATAGGTACTTTGCATTTCGCTGTAGGCTAACACATGTGAGCAAAGTATAATTTGGTGGGACTTCCATCTATTAGAGAGGTGATACTGTTTGGAGATAATGGCTACTGAATAATTATTGCATAAGCAGGATGGCTTTTACACTATCTGATTTTCTGTGGTTGGCGTAGAAAACAGTCATTTTTTTTAGCTCAAAATATGTATCTTTTCAGATATAAAATAATATTCTTCCCCCTAAAACACTTTTTTTTTTTCAGTTAAGAACTCTATAGTCTTTAGGGTGAAGCAGCTCATATTATCCTTTTCTAAATGTAGTTTAAAATTTTATGTGCATATTATGCTATTTGATGCACTTCTAGGTGACAGTAATATTTCTTCTGTTGTCATTAATAAAAGTGAAGCAGAAGGAGAGGGTGCAAGGAATTGGAAGAGGTCCGTGTTACGTTTCCTTAGGTTTGTCCTCTTGTATATTGTAAACTGAGCGTTTTGTTGTCAGTGTCTAATTTTGGGTTTGTTATTACATTATAATCAATTAATAAATACTTTCTCAGGTTTTACGAGTTGTGGAAACAAGACAAGTAACATATTCAGTGCTGAAACATTTAATTGATTATGTACAAAATCTTGAGAAGGTTGGATTATTGGAAGAGAAGGAGATGCTTCATCTGCATGATTCAGTACAGGTGATATTGATTATGTTTTCATTTGTAGGCCTTTATTCTTTGTTCAACACTTTGCACTTGAGTAAATCACTCCTGAAATATTTTTCCTTTTTATTGTAGACGGACTTGAAAAGGCTCTTAAGGAATCCTCCTTTAGTAAAGATTCCCAAAATCAATGATTTGATTAGTGTGCATCCATTGTTGGGGGCCCTTCCTTCATCAATACGTGAACCTTTGGAAAGTTCTACAAAAGAAACAATGAAATTGCGTGGTGCTTCACGTTACAGAGAGGGCTCAGAGCCAAGTGGAATCTGGCTTATTTCTAATGGTGTTGTCAAGGTACGAAAAGCCAAATTTGGAAATTGATTAATAATGTATGTAGCTAGAAAATACCACTCATTTGATTATAAGCATTACTAATGCGTATTATTGTTTGGCAGTGGACAAGTAAGAGCAGAAGCAACAAACAGTCACTACATCCAACTTTTCACATGGAAGCACTCTGGGTCTTTATGAAGTTCTAGTTGGGAAGCCATACATATGTGACATCATAACAGATTCCGAATTGCTCTGCTTTTTTATTGAAAGTGAGAAAATACTATCTGCACTGAGGTCAGATCCTGCTGTAGAAGATTTCCTGTGGCAGGTATGACAGTATTTGCTGTTTAAAAAGATATGCATAAATTGTTTTTCTTTTTTTTTGTTTTCTTAAGTACATGACAGTTGTCCAAAATTTGAAGACTGAATTTTTTACATTTGGCAAAATGGTCGGAAATATATGTCGAATGTATTTATCAGTTTTAGTCTAGCTTCCTCAACTCTCTTCTCAACATATCCCCCTTCTGAGGTTTGCAGGAAAGTGCCATCTCTCTTGCCAGAATCTTGCTTCCTCAAGTATTTGAAAACATGGCAATGGAAGACTTGAGAGCCCTTGTGGCAGAAAGATCAATGATGTCAACATACAATGGGGGAGAAACTATAGAAATACCTGCTCATTCCATAGGCTTTCTTCTAGAAGGATTCGTAAAAGCCCTAGGTTTTCATGAAGAATTAGTTACATCACCAGCTGCACTGTTGTCTCCCCGGCTAATCAAACCTTCCGAGATCCAGAAGTTTCAGGTAATTTAAGCAGAACTAGAAGACATTTTGGATTAATTTTTTTGAGTTATTGCTGATGAATCGGATACACATAACGAAGATTAATGTCTCAATTCTATTTGGTTGTTGCTTGTTAACATATGACTTATCAGATAAGTTCTTCACTAATAGGTGGCTCCCATTCCATAACAAAAGGAAAAAAAAAGTGAAGTGAGATATTGTATGAAACATGTGAAACATTAAGTGAACAAATCTTGCAACAGCATCCAATAGGGGGCTTGTATGCATGATGGATAATGTGCTCAGATTTTCTAGTTTAGCTAAATTCTGCATATAAATATGCTACAACTGTTGTACGATTTCCAATGGAATACAGGTGTCAATGCAACCAGTTTCTCTAATCAAGGATCCTGGTACCAAGTAGTGACGAGCAAAAGTAATTATTTTTGACATTGCCGCATTTGAAGCTGGCAATGCTCTCACAAGATCTTCTTCATTTGTGCCTCATTCTTTGGATCAACACCACAGACCTTTAAGCAAAGAGCATGGTGGGCTAATGAGTTGGAGAGAGAGTTTCTCCAAGTCAAACCAATAAGCAAAGAAAGCTGAAGGAACTGGTCGTGCAACTTGTAGCTTATCGGAAAGAGCAATGCAGTTGAGCATATTTGGAAGAATGGTATGTTTTACTCGGATCTTTTTGTTGACATTTTATTTGGAAGTCTTTCTCTGGATAATTAAGTTTGCAGAACAGTTGCAGTCCGGTTTTTGACTGTAATAAGATATTTTTGCATGTAGCCATCATGGGTATTTTCTAGTGGTTAATTTTTATTAAAGGTAATTTACATGTTCCCTAATGGTATTTTGTGCTCAATCACGGTGAATTCACAAAATAGGAATACGTGAATAGTCGCTTTCTTGCTGTGAAACTATGTACATTTTACTTCATCTTAGTATGTTCTATTTGACATGTGCCTTATGCCAGGTTGATCTGAAAATTCATGCAAAGAGCTTTCCGCATCTACTGAAGCGACCACACTGTCGGTCAATATTAGATGCTGATTTAACTCCTGATCACGGACTAGTTGCCGTTAATTCAGAAGGGTCTACTATGGTGAGAACGAACTTTGACAGAAAGTTGACTGGAAGCGTTCCTGCTCCTCCGGAGGAAAACAAAAACACAAATGCGAGCCCTGCCATTGATGATTCCAGTGATGAATCTGGTGCTGAGGATGAACACATAATACGCATCGACTCTCCAAGTAGGGTTTCTTTTCTCCACGAAGCATGAATTTTTCTGCTATTTGTGGTGTTATGTGGGATTGTTAAGTAAATAAGTACTTCTAACTTTTCCAATCTAATATGAATGTGGTTAAATTAGTCTCAACTGGATGGTTTTGAGTTTATAATTCTTTGATTTTGTTGATCCATCTTAACAAACGAGTGCTCTTGGTTCCATTCCATAGAGTTAGGGGTTGATAACTCAATTAAGCTCTTTATTTACAAGATTAAGCACTTAATCATTTTAAGTGTGTTTGATAATCAACCAAAATAACTACATAATTGAACCATTTAAGTCAAAAAAAGCACTTAATCTAACAAGTTAAAAATATTGACTTAAAATCCTACATATGCGGATGGGTTTTCCAATCCTATTTATGCAGATGCATGATTACAAACACCCGCACACCACTATTAATTAGGTTAGTTGAGATATATGTTCCATTTTTAATTCTTAATCCTCAATTAAAACCAAACAAGTATTACAAACACGTTCAAGACTTTTCAGTTTTTTCCCTCATAAATGCGACTGGAACTACTACTCCGTATTCTAGTTGGTTTTGGAACTGCCCTAAGGAACGAAACCAAAATGAAATTCACCCAGAGCTCGACGATAAATGAAATAATTGCAGCAAGCTTGGTACTAAATGTACATATAATACATTACCATTTGATATAGTTCTAAAGTAAAAGAATTGATTGAGTCATCTTCGAGCATTGAGGGGTAACGAGTTTGATTCCTGTTTAGAACAAACAAAATGAATCATAAAAAAAACGACAAAAAATATCTAATTTTCTAATAGCTAATGCAATACCATATATACATGCATGATGTCGTTATATTACATATATACTACATGTATACCATAAATCAACCACATGCATATATTATATATTAAGTAGTCAAGTATACGAGTGTTCTGGCCAAGCGTAGTATACATGATAAGATTGAAAAATGAATTGAATGAATACTTTCTATGTTTTCTTAATAAATGTAAGTTTTAAATGAACTTGTTTTCTTTTAGTGATTTCTCCATCAACCGTTTGGAAACAATTCAAAATGTTTTTTAAAGTTATTTCTCAACTTAGGGAATATATAATCGTCCATCCATTAATTGCATTATTGCTTTCGTTATAACTTGTTCATTTGTAGGTTTTGGTGATTTTAAAGAAAATATTGCATCTTAGTTATATTACAAATGATATATAATTTATTTGATTCATAAACACGATTTACTTAAAAGTTTGGACAATTTAGCTTTAACTTATGATAATATGTTCTATAATGTTATATACTTATACTAGATGTAAGTTTTTTCAATTTACATCAAATTTTCACCATCCATTCTTTTAAACAATGCTTATTAATTAGTAATTATGGGTGATACAAGTAACAATTGTGGTCCTGTAAGAGTGATTCTAAGGAGGGGGCCTGTTTCTTGGCAAGGTGTGTGCTATCCAAAGAGTGAAGGTGGATTGGGGGTTCAGGACTTAAGGTCTTGAAATAAAGCTGTCATTGGTAAAAATGTTTGGGTTTTGCTAGTAGGAAAGGAGAGTTTATGGGCAAATTGGGTCAAGTTGAACAAGCTAATATTATTGAATTATTTAAGCATTGTAAAAACTCCGCACTTAAGCTGGAATTGGATTAACTTGCTTGATTTACAATGATTTTGCAAGTTTCTTTCTCTATACTCTTGGTAATGGAGATCAAACTTCTTTGGTTTGATCCTTGGTTAAGTGGTAAGTCTCTTCTTGAACATTTTTCCAATTTACAAATTGATGAATTAGGCATGCCTAATAAGACTGTTGTTAAAGATGTTTGGAGGAGGGGAAGATGGGTTTTGCCTGAGCCTACGGGTTCTGACACTCAAAGGGCATATGGAGTGTAGTGAAGCAGTGGATACAATTCAGTGGAAGGCGTCTAAGGATGGATAGTACTCTATTGCAAGCGCATGGGAGCTACTTCGACCTAAGATTTCCAAAGTTTCTTGGTGGAAGCTAGTTTGGGGTAAGCAAAACTATCGTAAACATGGATTTATTACTTGGTTAGCTGTTAAAGGCCAACTTGCAACTAAAGATAGACTAGTTAAATGGAATACTTGCAATGATGATA
>CAODLS011183420.1:0-20248 GCA_948243855.1 Flueggea neowawraea
CAACGTTTAATCAATGTAATTATTTGACTAATTGCATGATGTTTGTAATGTGATTATGTTTGAATGATGATTCAATATGCATGGTGCATGACATAGCCCAATAGAACCTATGTGATTGGCTTTTTATTATGGGTTGTAATATTTTTGGCCGAAAGTGCCTATTTCAAATACGGTCTGCATGTCATTTTCGGATAGTGTGCCTATACTTTTTAGTATAGATTTTATATATACATTGTATGTTAAAGAAGATGGAGGTTGTTCATATCAATGAGATTGAAGGCCACCTTAGGTTTACTTTGATTTTCACATTGGCTTGTGAGATCAACTTAGATTTGGGCTTTGTCATGTCACATTTAAATTACTCTATATATACATGTGATGCATATATTCCATGATTGAATGAATTGTTTTGTATCCCACGCAAACCAACAAACATAAATTCATACAAATAGTACGTCGAAAAATGCCTTCCGTAATCAATGTTTGTCAAAGCCTTGTTCGTTGATGTGTAGGTTCTGCTTCCGCAGGGTGCACTCAATTACTTTGGTTAGGCAAGGGTGGATAATGGTAGTATCCACATTTTGGTTATGGTTAGACTTAACATGGCTATCAAAATAGTTTTGGGCCTAAGGCATAGAAAGGGATTTAATATTGGGACATGAGATGTCAAAATCCCTAGAAATACAAGAGTTATATTTGATAAAATTCAAAAGGAGTTTTCTACCTAAATAGCTAAGGTTAAGGACTAGCTCAGCTGACTTAACTTTGAGCGAAATATGGATCTTGTACCCATTATGTTTAAAACTTGAATTAACTTTAGGGATGTTAATTTTAGTAGGAGTTTTTCAAAAGACCTCTTATTAATCTTTGCATATTTTTTTATGTAGATATAATGGCAACAAATAACAACATATCAACATTTACTTTGCGATCGATCCTTGAGAAAGATAAATTGAATGGGACTAACTTCCTTGATTGATCTCGAAACTTAAAAATTGTTCTTAAGCAAGAATTTATTTCCTTGATACATCGTTTCCCCCTATACCTCCATCCAATGCCCCCAAGAGCACAAAAGGATGCTTATGAAAAGCATCTAAGTGACTCGATAGACGTCACATGTCTTATGCTTGCTACAATGGTTGCAGATTTACAAAATCAATTTGAAGCTACGAAGGCATTTGATATGATGAGGCATCTCAAGAAAATATTCCAAGAGCAAGCTCGTCAAGAAAGGTTCTTGACAATGAAGGCATTGTATGAGTGCAATATGAGTCTTAGCACTTCGGTCAGTGCACATGTTCTCAAGATGAAAGATCATCTAGAGAGACTTGGTACTCCTCTATCAAATGAGTTAGCCATAGATACGATCTTAGGGTCACTTCGTAGTAGCTGTGACCAATTCGTCATGTACTACAATATGCACAATATGGAAGTCCATCACCAAGTTACTTGGTATCTTGAAGAATGTCGAGAAGAGCATTCCTAAGACCAAAGGCTTGCCTATGGTACAAAAAAGGAAAGGCAAGCACCAAAGCAAGGTTAAGCTAAAGTTTGTTGGCAAGGGCAAGGGGAAATCCAAGCTGAATTTTCCAAAGCCTAAGCCAAAGATAACCAAGACTAAAGAAGGAGTTTGCTTTCATTTCCATGAAGATGGACATTGGAAGACAAATTGCAAAATCTACTTGGAAGAGCTAAAGAAGAAGGGAAGTGAGACTTTTACTTCATGTATTTTTTTTATAGAAATCAATATGTCTACTACTTCCTCATGGGTATTTGATACTGGATGTAGAGCTCATATTTTCATTAACTTGTAGGGATTGAGAAATAGTAGATCATTGATAAAAGGCGAAGTGGACTTACGAATGGGCAATGGAGCAAGAGTTGTTGCATTAGCCGTAGGAACTTATTATTTAACTTTGCCTAATGAACTTGTTTTACAATTGTCAAATTATTATTATGTTCTTGCTATGAGTAAGAACATCATTTCAGTTTCTTGTTTAGACAATGATGGTTTTCATTTTATTATTAAGAATAATAATATTTCCATTTATCATAGGGACATATTTTATGGTGTTGTTGCAACCTTATCTTTTGGTCTCTGTGTTTTAAACTTGGAACAAAGCAAACTCATCTATAATATTAATAAAAGGTTAAAATCAAATGATTTAAACCAAAGTTACTTTTGGCATTGTCATTTAGGCCATGCAAGTGAGAAACGCATCTCAAGACTCCATAAAGATGGATTACTTGACTCATTCAATTTCGAATCATTCAATACATGCAAATCTTATTTGTCAGGCAAAATGACCAATAGTCCTTTTACAAACAAAGGTGAAAGGGCTAATGATCTATTAGGCCTAACACATATTGATGTATGTGGATCTTTTAGTACAAGTGCTAGAGGAGGTTATTTGTACTTATCACCTTCACTGATGATTTTAGTAGGTATGGATTTGTCTATCTTATGAGACACAAATAAGAATCCTTTGAAAAGTTCAAGGAATTCAAAAATGAACTACAAAACCAACTTAGCAAGAATATCAAAGCACTTTGATCTGATCGAGGTGGATAATATTTAAGCCAAGAGTTTGACAATCATCTTAAGAAGTGTGGGATTGTATCACAACTTACTCCTCTTGGAACGCCTCAATGGAATGGTGTGTACAAAAGGAGAAATCGAACTATATTGGATATGGTTCGATCAATGATGAGTCAAACAGATCTTCCAGTCTTTGAGGTTATGCCTTAGAAACTGTAACCTTCATACTTAACTAAATTACATCTAAAGCGGTTGAAAAGACACCATATGAGTTATAGAATAAGAAAAAGCCCATAATGTCTTTTCTAAAGATTTGGGGATGCGAAGCTTTTGTGAATGTCAAGTTTCAAAAAAGTTAGTACTTAAATCTAAAAAATATATATTTGTAGGGTATCCAAAGAAAACAAGGGGATTCTACTTTTATAATCTATCCGAGAACAAAGTGTTTGTTGCTCAAAACAGTGCATTTTTAGAAAAGAAGTTTATTTCCAAAAGGATTAGTGGGAGTAAAGTACTTCTAGAAGAAATAAAAGAACCACAAATAGCCGCTGAAGATAGAATAAAGATTCAAGGTTACTCAAAAGATGTTGTAGAGTCTGAATCTATAACACAAGGCCCAATAAGGTTTGGTAGGACTCGTCACGAGCCTGAAAGATATGGGATTCTCATAATTGACGATAAAAGAATTATTCTTGTAGATGACGATGAGCCTACAACCTACCAATAGGTGCTTGTAGATCCAAATTCTATAATATGACATAAAGCCATGAAATCATAAATGCAATCTATGTATGACAACCAAGTTTGGAAGTTGGTGGATCCACCTGATGGAGCCGAGTCATTGATTACAAATGGATTTATAAGTTAAAAGCTGATGAGATCTTCAAAGCAAGATTTATTGCAAAAGGTTTTAGACAAAATCATGGTATTGACTATGATGAAACCTTTTCACCTGTCATCATGCTCAAATCCATTAGGATTCTTCTTACCATTGCAGCATATTATGACTATGAGATATGACAAATGGATGTCAAAACTGCTTTCCTAAATGAAAACCTCCTCGAAGATGTATACATGACACAACCCGAGGGTTTTGTCGATTCTAAGAATCCTAGTAAGGTATGCAAGCTTCAAAGATCCATTTATGGATTGAAGCAAGTATCCCGAAGTTGGAATATTCGTTTTGATGAAACATTCAAAGAGTTTGAATTCATCAATAATGAAGATGAGCCTTGTGTATACAAGAAGGTTAGTGGGAGTAATGTAGTGTTCTTAGTACTGTATGTTGATGACATCTTGATCATTGAAAATAACATTCCAACGTTGCTAAGTGTCAAGGCTTGGTTAGGAAAGTGTTTCGCAATGAAAGACTTAGGTGAAGCCTCACGAATCCTAGGGATACAAATTTATAGAGATAGATCCAACATGCTAATTGGACTAAGTCAAAATGTGTACATTGATAAGGTGTTAAAGAGGTTTAGCATGCTAAATTCCAAGAAATTAATGGTTCTTATGGTTCTTGAAAAGTCTTTAAGCATGACAGACTGTCCTACAACAAGGCAAACCAGAGATTACATGAGTATGATTCTATATGCTTCTGTCATTGGATCCATCATGTATGTCATGCTTTGTACACACCATGATGTCATTTTTCCTTTAAGCATGACTAGTAGATTCCAGTCCAATCCAGGTGAAAGTCAATGGACCGCAGTCAAGAATATCCTCAAATACTTGAGAATAACTAATGATGTTTTCTTCGTCTATGGAGGACAAGAAGGTGAACTAGTCCTAAGTGGTTACACTAATGCTAGTTTTTTGTAATATCTTGAATTTTGGCAAATTTATTTTTGATGATTTTCCTATTTAATTTGGAAAATAAAATGTAATATCTAGTATTTTTGGATTAATTTTTCTAATTATTTTGGAAAATAATTTTTAAATTGGAAAATTTAATTTTTTGTGTTTTAAATATTAATTCGGTGATTTAAAAAGTTTTTGGAGTGATTAAGTTATTAATTAAATGAGAAATTGTTGAAAATAGAATAATAAAATCGGAATAGTAGGATGATTGAGTGACTGGTCGTTTTTGCAAATGAAGCAAGTGACATGTCGTTTCTCTGTGATTCTGTCGTCCGTCAGCTTTTTTTGTCTTTCACTTGTGCAGAGCAGAAAGCAACTCCACCGCCCAGCACCGCTTAAACACTGACATTTTCACCACTTTTAATCCCGATTTCCACCGCCCATTTCAGACGTTTCTCTTTACTTGTCTCCTTCATTCTTCACTCTATCACGCCTCCTTCATCTCTCTCTCAATCTCCACTCATTTTCCTTCAAGATAAGGTAAACATTTGTGGATCCTTTCCTTCTCATTTTTCTGTTATAACTTAGCATGGCTATTCTTGAATTTTCTGTTTTGTTCATAAACGTTGGAGGAAGTTTGGCTTCAATTTTTCGTGATTCTTGGAGGTTCTTAGAGTTGTTTTGGTTGGTTTTTAATGGGTTTAAAACAGTAAACGTAGGGATGGTTGAAGGCGATGGTCTGATGAAGTTTTTCCAATTTTTGTGTATGTATTAGCACTGTTTTGGTTAGCTTGATGATTCTGGAATGTGTTGAAGTTGTGTTTATGATTTTTGGGTTTATAGAAGGAGGTGGGGACGTTTGGGATTGGATGAAAAATGGAGATTTACGGGCGTAAATAGTTAAGGGATCATTTGGTGTGTTTTATGAACAAAAGGACCAAAACTTAAGTTAGACTTAATTCTGGAATTTTTTTGTGGATTGGAGGTAATATTTTACATCTCATTCAAATTATAAATTTTAGGAAGTTTGCATAAATTTGTAAATTTTAAAAGATAGTGGTTAAATGTGTAATTTTAGAAAGTTGGAGGATAAAATATTAAATTTAAAATACTTGGAGGACTAAATTATAAATTCTAAAAAGTTTGGTGACTAAGTTATAATTTTTCGACATCTTGGGAAAAAATGTAATTTTACAAAAGTCGGGGACTAAACTGTAATTTTATGTAGATTCCAATTTTCGAGGTTTTATTGTTAGATCTTCGACCGAAATAGATTTTTGTCGTCGGAAGAGTGTCTGCATCTGCATTTCCATTGTATGCATTTCGGTACCGCCACAGTTCCAGTCTCACGTCTTTTATTCCGCTTTGATATAAATGTTTTAGTTTCGTGTTCCGGTCAGCGAGGTCAGACAACTACCAGTGGTGCGTGACTGGGCCATTCAGCTTGGATATCTAGGTGAGTTGAATGATAGCTTCAGACACATAGGCTGTGTCTTTTAAAATTATATGTTTTTGACGTGTCTGAACATGACATGTAATATGGAATAAATAAAGGATAGGAAAAATCCTAAAATCTGATTTATGTGAAAACCTCTAATGTTGATAATCAATTTTGGAAATTAGTTGGTTTTTGAAGTAAATATTAAATTTTGATATTTATTATAATTTCTGTAATAAACACTCTAATTTGGATTTTAAGAAAATATTTTTCTGGAATAAATGTTAGAATTTTAAAATAATTATCGTGTTTTGAAACAACGTTTTGTTAATCTAAGTATTCTGTTCAATAATAAGGCAAATATTTTTCAAAAATGAATTTTCTGCTGAATTGGTTTTCTTTGAAATAAAGATTATTTATTTCATTTGGTTTATGTTAAGAAAATCGGTGGTTATTAGTCTGTTATGTATTTGGTTATATTCTTATTGGGATAATAAGAATTTGCATTTTTGATTTTTGAATAATTATGGTTTACTTATTATGACTCGGGACACCTTTGTTACGGGAAACGTAACCTTTGGTATACCATAGTGAGAACTCAGTTACCAGAGTAGTACTAACACTCAGCTATCAGGATAGACAGTAGCATGCAGTTACCATGGTATGTGGTAACCCGTGTGTCTAGCTAACACACGTGAACTATTTGATCTAGTGGCAGAGTCCACGTTTATTTTTGGTGGCGGAGTCCACGTATGATCTAATGGCGGAGTCCACATATGATCCGGATATTGGATCTTGACACTGGTCCCCTGTCAGGCTATTTGGTGTTATAAATTTTTTATCAAGAAATAATGAACTTGGTGAGACTGTATTATTGCTCATTCTCCTGTAGTTTATTGTTATGTACTTTGACGGGGTATATCTTGCTAGAGCACGTTGACTGCAACGCTCGCAGATGTATTTGAGACCAGTTTCTATTTATCACATCTTTGAGACCCTTAGGGTGGACGGTGTACTATTTTGAGCTCATAAGGCTGTCAGCTGTTAGCCCTTTTTGAGTCGGGTACCATTTGGACTCTTAAGGTTGCTAGTCATTTTGATCTGATCTAGTCAGCACAGTTTGTAATATAATACGGGCGTATGATCAATGTTTATCAGCTCTGCTTATCATCCAACGTGATATTTGCATTGCACGATTTTCAATTTTTGATATATGTTTTGGGTCAAAAGGTAATTATTGCATACATGTTAAGCGTTTTGTTGGTTTTAACATATGTGTAAACTAAATAAATGTTATGTACGTTTGTTGTTTTCTTTGGATACGAAAGATTTCGAAATGAATTTCGAAACTATTATACTGTACTTAGCATGTATACGTATATATGCTTATATCTGCATGTGGATTTTTTGAAGTGTTTTCAAAATTGTCTTTGTGAGGAACGTATGAGGCAATCTGGAGTGTCATTTCCTCATTAGAGATTCTTACCCCTTTTTCTCTGTTTCTTGTCTATTTTCCTTTATCTTATTTTCATAGGTTCTTATTTTGGCAATCGATGATCGTTCGATATCTTGTACCTAGTGAGGCGTTCCACTTGACAGTGAGTGCCATTTTGATTCGGGCTTCATTTGTTTTTTGTTAGAGCTCTACACCGGGTTGTTGTTGGGTTATTTGGCTACATTTTGTCTTTTGAAATTTTACATTATGATTTTGTTTTGTATAACGGGTTATATATACTTATACTTTTAATATAAAGTGTTTTATTAATTTGTAATTGGTTTAATAACTGTTAAAAGTGCATAAATTGGTTAGAATGTTTGATCTCCAAGGCTCGTGCGAGATGAGTTGGGCTTTCACAGACAATTCACCTTGTACGTCGATCTCTTCCCGATTTTAGGTCATGACATTTTTAGTCTGACCATGATGATTTCATATCGCAATCTGGTTATGTGTTTTATTTGAATAGAGGTGTTGTCAGCTGGAGAAGCTCCAAGCAAGACAGTGTGACTGATTCTACTACAGAGTCTGAGTACATAGCCGCATCGAATGCCTCAAAGGAAATTGTTTGGATCAAGAAGTTCATTACTATATTGAATGTTGTCCCAATCATCGCAAACCCAGTAGACTTATATTGTGATATCAATGGGGCTATTGCTCAAGCCAAAGAGCCCAAATCACATCAAAGAACCAAATACATACTTAGACGTTCCACCATATTCAAGAGATATTCGAACAACGAGATGTTAAGATATGCAGAGTTGACACTAATGACAATGTAGCGGATCCTTTGATAAAGGCTCTCCCTGAACCGAAACATGAAAGACACATTAGGTCTTTAGGTATTAGGTTTATTCCTGATTAGGACTAGTGGATGTGGGAGATTGTTAGTTTTGTGCCTTAGTCCAATCATTGATATAAATTGTCATTACATTTATTATTTAATAAAGAGACGTTTTATTTCATATCTATGAAATATTATATTATTTTATGACGATAAAATTTCCATGAATAGTTTATTCTTCTTTATGTCATCGAGTGTGACTTGATAGTAAAATCATAAGGTAAAAGGAATACTATTCTAAATGTCCCTAATCTATTGTTATCATGGGAATGATAACAAGCCAATGTTAGTATGTTGTTGAGAGGATAATCACGTTTTACTGATTATGGATATGAGATATTACTTAGAACATAGATACATGTTAGGGAACATGTATTGGACTGGCCGCTACGAAAGCACTTAATGGATCAATGTCACAAGTAGCTTTTCATGCAGTGGTGATGTTTGAGTCCTTTGACTGAAACTCACTATCGACTCTTACATGAGGAATCTCATGTTTTGACTTGGTCAAATATCATCCGTAACAGGATGACAATAAAGGTCATGATTGGATATGTCATCAATCTTGTAGAGGAGTGATAGTGAGAGTGATGGATTTGTTCCTCTTATGAAGAGTGATGTCTTTAGGCAATTTGATGAGTAGGATTGATGGAATGTATGCATACTCAAATGAATTGATAAAGAGTTATCAATGTCATTTGTCATATCAATCTAATTGGGATCAAGAAATGCATTAAGCAATACAAGGTTGACATGTGACCATGCCTTATGCTTAATATAGATATTTTGAGACAAAAAGACTAAATATCAAACTGTGAAAAAATTAACTAAGATCACTGATGACACTCAATTTTGGGTTGCTATAATATATTACTAGATACTACTTATGGACTTTGGGCTCAAGTTTTGGGATGAGACACATTGTCAATTTGGAGTGGGCCTACTGGGTCACACACTAGAACGAATTGGATTAGATTACAAATATTTCCTCTTTTGGTAAATAAATTATTAAGATAATTAATTTGATAAATTATTAATAATTCGGAGTTTTATAATTTATATCTTATTTATGATATAAGATATTATTCATTAATGTAATGGGCTTTTAATATAAGTCACTTATTAATCTTTTTTAGGTAAATTTTTGTGTGACATAAATTTGGCCCATGTATATTATTAATAGAGTTATTTATTTGATGATAATGTATCATCAAATTAAAAGCCCAATAAACATAGAAAAGCCTTAGAAAATTTGGCACACACTAAATAGGATTAGGAATCCTTATACTTGTTGGACAAGGTATGAAAACCTAGCTAAAATTGGACAAGGTAGGAGTGAAGGCCGAATTTTCTCCCTATTTTGTAGGAGAGGGCGCTGAATTTGTGAAGAGGTTTTTCTAATTAGGAATCCTTATTCTTGTAGGACAAGAATTGGACAAACCATAGTGTGCCTCTTTAGGGTTTCTATGTGCCTATAAATAGGAGTTTCATTCTTCTATTTTTGCATGGCTTGGCCGAATTTGAGAGCGTCACAAACAAAGAGAGAAAATTATTTGTGAGAATTAGAATAGAGATTCTAAATGCTAGTACACTCCACCAATCCAAAAGAGTTTCGTTTGTGTGGATACCATTGGTCACATTCGTGCAAAGACAACGTGGTTGAAAGGTTTTTGATTTTATACTAAAAGCTACGTCAATACTCAATTCATTCATTCAATCAAACTTTGGTTTTAAGGTAAAAACCCTAACCCTAATCGTGTACGTTGATGTGCATGGATCCTTGGTGAAATTTTAGGATGAAATTTTTTTGTTATTTCCGTTGCGTTATCCTTGTATGAATGTCATATTTTAGTTACAAATTCCAACACCTTAGGGGCTCAAAATAGTACACCGTCCACCCTAAATATTACTTATTCCAAAGAAAAACATTTATCATAGAAAATAAATTTATTTTAGAATAAAATATTTATTAGCAGAAAATATTCTTAAAATTCAATCAGAGTGGTTATTATCAGACAAAATACTTGTTACAGAAAATATTTTAAAATCCAAACTGGAGTGTTTCTTATGGAAATTGTAATAAATAACAAAACAAGATATTTATTTCAGAAATCATAAATTATTTTTAAAAACTAATTTTTCACAACAGAATACTTTCACGTAAGTATATCAAAGTACATATGTTACCATATATAGCAGATGAACATGTAGAGCAGATATCATTTTACAGAAAATATTTATATACATTATATAAACATTAAATAACTGGAACAAAGAATGAATATTAATAATCACATAAACTCACTCATATGTTTCCCATCTTAAATCCAACAAAAACCAACTAAAAAAATCTTAAATTCATCAGAAACTAAGCCAAATCGAAACCAAAACGTCCTCCAACAGTTGTAAAAAAAAAACTGAAAATGAAGAAAAATATGCTATATTATGACAGAAAAAAGAGGATTGAGCCACAATTTTCTTACCTTTTTTGGAGGAAATGAAGCACAAAAATGGAGGAGGACTGAAGAAGGCATGTTGGACTGATAAAATGAAGAAGAAAACGAAGAAAAATAATTGATATGGGCGGTGGAAATCGTGTGAAAATTCTGAGGAAAGTCAGAAATGGGTGGTGTTGGGGCGGTGGAATTGATTTGAAATAACAGAAGTGAAACGGCATCATTTGGTTAAGTGGCTGTGCTGCAAATGCTGGACGACATGCGCGCATTGAACGACAGGGGCAAAGCACGGAACGGCTTGTCGTTTTCACTCTGATTTCAGCGCACCAACACATGAACGATCGCCTTTCAACTCGAACGATAGATTTATGGATTTCAAACGACATATAGCTTGATTTATGCCCATAAACGCCTAGTCTCCCCTCTTTATTTTCATCCAATTTTGTTTTTAATTTTTCACCAATTTCTACTTAATTAATCAACTCTAATCACCTCAAAACTTAATTAATTAACCAATTAATATTTAAAAGACAAAAAAATTTATTTTCCAACATAAAATTTATTTTCCAATATAATTCAAAAAAATACCAAAAATTAATCCAAAAATACCAAATATTATATATTATTTTCTAAATTAAATGGGAAAATTACCAAAAATAAAATTGTTAAAAATTCAAGATATTACAGAAGGGCATTTAAGGGACTGTATACAATAGCTTTTGATCAGTCACAAGCTGATCGTGTACTGCAGCATATCCCAGAGGTTATTGATGAAAAGGCAAATGAAACACTAACGACACCAGTTACAGAAGAGAAGTTACGGGTTGAATGCTTTAGCATGGAGGCGTCTAAAGCACTGGGTCCGGATAGATTTACGACATCTTTCTTTTTGAAATATTGGGAATTGGTGAAGAGGGACATATTACAAGCAACGAAGATCTTTTTTGGGAAAGGGTTTCTACTGAAAGATTTCAGTCACACTAATGTCGCTCTCATTCCCAAGGTTACGCACCCTATCTCAATTAAATAGTTTAGACGTATTTACTTGTGCAACGTAATTTATAAAATCTTGTCTAAGGTTATGGTGTTTAGACTAAAGCCTCTTCTCCAAAGGATAATTTCCCAACAACAAACTGCCTTTGTCCTAGGACGATGTATTCAAGATAATATCGTGGTTGCTCATAAGTGCCTACATGCCATGAGAAAGAAAAAGAATACCAACACAGGTAGTCTTGCTCTGAAGCTTGACATGTACAAGGCGTATAATTGTGTGGAGTGGTCGTTCTTGTTGCAAGTTTTGGAGCATTTAGGATTCAACGCAACCTGGTGCAGGTGGGTCAAGGAATGTGTTACAACGGTTAAATATTCCATTCAAGTAAATGGGAAGGGGCTGTAATTTTTCTCTCTATCAAGAGGATTAAGACAAGGTGACCCACTTTCACCATACCTATTTCTTATGGCGATGAAGGCTTTCATTAGATTTTTTTGTTACCAAGAAGCAGCAGGGAGATTGGCAGGATTCCAACTTAACTATCGATGCCCAAATCTTACCCACCTAATGTTTGCATACGACACGCTAATCCTAGCAAAAACGAGCTTGCAAGAGATAGAAACTTGGAGGGAAATAATCCATGAGTTTGGATCGGCAGCAGGTCTTATGGTGAACTTTCAAAAGTCTACCATTTATTTTAGTCCATCTGTGAGTACAGATCTTAAGCAAGCCACTCAGGAAGCAAGGGGAGAAGAGGTGTATCTAGGTCTCCCATCAATGTAGGGGAAATCCAAAATCCAACCAATAAAATTTCTAGAGAGGATACAGAGTAAGGCACAGGGGCAAAAGGACATACTCCTAACGCATGTCGGTAAGGAGGTGTTGACAAAAGTCGTTATCCAAGCACTTTCTACTTATGTTATGTCTATTTTTCGGTTGCCTGCAACAATTCTAAATAAGATGGAAGAACTAATCTGGAAAATTTGGTGGGGAACATATATTGAGAAAAGGACAGTGCACGAGGTAGGGTGGCAAAAACGCACTCTTGCTAATAACAAAGGGGCCTTATATTAAGATAGATGGAATTGTTTAATCAAGCCATGTTAGCTAAACTTGTATGGAAGATTGTAATCGAGCCGAAATCCTGGTGATTTGCATTCTACGAGCAATATATTTTTCGATAGGGAATTTTATGGCTTCAAGGAGTTTGACGTCTATGTCATAGGTTTGGCTCAATACACTTTAGGGAAGGGAAGCTTTGGAGAATGGATTGAGATGGAATGTTGGCAACGACAGAAGTATTATGATTTGGGAAGCTCTGTGGATCCCAAACTTGCCAAGGTTTAAAGTGTATTCTCCAAGATCGGATATAAATGATTTAAATTCGTTGTCTGACTTGTTGAATGGAGACGGAAATGACTGGGATGCAAACAAGCTGAACACATTGTTCACAAGGGGTGAAGTCGAAGAGATTGAGAAAATTCCAGTCAGCTCAGCAGCAACAGACTCTCTGGTCTGGCATTTTGAAAGGAGGGGAGAATTTTCGGTGAAATCATGCTACTATGTTCTTAAGGAAAATGCTGAACTACAGAGGAGAGTCCAGCGCCTAGTGTCATGCCAGAATGAAGACACCGAGGTATGGAAGCGAATTTGGAATCTTGATCTTACTCCAAAATTGAAGCACTTCCTATGGTGATGTATGGTTGATGCGCTCCCAACACAGAAGAATATGCATAAGAGGGGACTAGCGAATTCCTCTTTTTGCAGACTCTGCTCTCAAAAGGAAGAATCGGTGGCTCATGTCCTGTTAGAATATGCACACACACGCCCGGTATGGTTGGGCTGTGACTTAACAATTCATGCAGGAACCAATACTCCTGATACCTTTAAGCAATGGTCGAAGAAGATGGACAATATAAGCAGAGAAGTTAAAATGAGAGTGATGGAGCTTTGTGCAGTAGTTTGTTGGTTTATTTGGAAGGCGAGAAACAACTTCATCTTCGACAATTTCGAACCCGATCCTTGTAGAATGCTATGATGGATAAAAAAGTATATAACAGAGCTTTGTTGCTCAATCTGGGCAGAAAAGGCGGGGCAAGAGGGAATCAATTTTAAAAGTCTGCCAGTCCAATGGACAAAACTTGAGCAGGGAGTAATTAAAATAAACTATGACGCCTGTTTCAATTCTGCAAATGGGGTGACAGGAATTGTTGCCATTGCAAGGGATGCAAGAAGATACATGGTGGATTCTGCAGCAGCTGGAAGGAGAATGAAAGGGTATTGGCAGCGAAGATGGAAGCAATTAAACTTGGGGTTATTTAGCAGCAAGGAACAAATGGCCTAAAATCCAAGTGGAATCAGACTCTAAATATGAAGTACAAACCTTGGAGAACCCTGCTGATGTTATTAGATGGGAGGTAGTAGCGATAGTCCAACATATAAATGTTCTAGATGAAGATTTTGTCTCATGTAAGTTTGAATAGATTAAGAGAGAATCAAATAGAATTTCTGATTACTTTGCAAAGATTGTACAAAGGGGAGATTGGCCCCCTAAAATTTCCCGTTTGTGAATGGCTGAGGGAGTAACGTGGTGTTTAATGGAATTTATGAGTTTGCTGGCCAAAAAAAAGGGGTGCTAAACAATTATTCGTACAATTTGGGTGTCAATAACCAGTTGCTACAAGTTGAAGGGCCACTTGTATATATTAAGCGTTTACAATAAAAAGACAAAATTGCGATGATTCTTGCAAGAAGACAGCTGTCAACAAATACAGGCTCTTCTCACGCCTTCCATTTCATGGAGCCGTGAAACTACAGTTGCCCCTCAGCTCTTCTATTCAACTGTGTATAAGAAACCCATACAGTTGACTAATCAGTCCCTCAACTCAACTCAACTCAATCCACGCATTTCTCTGTTTAAATCCCGAATACCGGCTTTTACCGGGCTTTAATCACCACCCAAATTAAACCCTAATTTTTCCCACCTAAAGTTTCCAACTTACTGAATTTAAAACTCTTCACTTCTTTGTTCGATCTGGTGGGTACTTGGTATCAACTTCGCCTTTTGACTTCTGTTCTTGAAGTGTTCCTTCCCTTCAAGTTTCATTCTTTGGAGTTCTTGAACTGAAACGGTGAGTTTATGTGTCGTTTTCTAATTTCAAAGTTTTGGTCCCGTAGGGTTTACGTTGGATCTTTATTTTAGTTCTGTAGAGAATTGAAGTCTGTTTTGCCTGTTTCTAGTTGCACAATGAGTTATAATCATAGTTGTTAGTTTAATGTAATAGAGAATTGGGAACTGACGATTAAAATTGTAGTGTTTAAGGTTAGTTATTTTTCTTGGAAGTGGGTTTGTGTTAGGCTGTTAGCGAAGTTTTAGTGTTGTGAATTATTGTTTAATTGGTTGTGTTTTTATGTTCTGTTTAGGTGTGGAATGAGGCGTGGCGACGCGGAGGTGGTTTGTGTGTGAGGGAATGGTGTTTTTGGATGTGTGGTCTCAAGTGAAGTGACATGACGTGTCGAATATGAGCCATGGAGGTAGGGAGAGTGGAAACGTTCATGAACGGGTACGGCAAGAGAAGAGGAAGTGCAGTGGGAGTGGTGATGAATTTTCAAAAGCCATTGCAAATATTGCTGTTGCGCAAATATGTGATAGTGTGGGGTTTCAGACCTTTCAGCAGTCTGTCCTGGAAGTGCTATCTCATGTCGCTGTGCAGTACATACGTAGTATAGGAAGGACTGCTCAGTTTTATGCTAACTTAGCAGGTAGGACGGAGATCAATGCTTTTGATGTTTTACAAGGTCTAGAAGATTTGGGTTCTGGACAGGGTTTCTCTGGTGCTTTGGATGTTGATCATTGTCTTGCAAGTTCAGGTGTAGTTAGGGAAATTATTCAGTATGTTGGTGAAGCAGAGAGCATTCCATTTGCATATTTGATTCCCCGTTTCCCTGTTGTTAAAGAGAGGAAGCCAACACCAAGTTTTCTGCAAATTGGTGACGAGCCTCCTGAGGATCACATTCCAGCTTGGCTACCTAAATTTCCTGATCCTGAGACTTATGGTCAGTTTCCCGTGGGAACTGATGGAGCTGCTGAGGACAAGGCTGTCTTACCAAAGCAGAATACGGATACAGATAGGCCGTCGCCGTCACTGAACTTGCCACCGCAGCTGGCTTGTAATGGATCTGAAAGACCATCATCTTTTACCAGTGTCAATGGTACTAGGGAAAAAGGAACGGTTGAAAGTAATCCGTATCTGGCTACTCCTCTGCAGTTTGGGGAGGGGGAAGTTTCATATGTTGTTACTCCAGCTCAACTCTCGAAAGAAGTTGTAAGAAATTCTGTTGAGCAAAACAATGTTGTAGATAACCATGTCTCAGTACTTGATACATTTGCACCTGCTATCGAAGAAATGAACAATAAATTATCTGATTCGGAGGATGGACAGAAAACAGTTCTTTTGAACCAAAGACCTGTTGTTAAATTTAAGATAGGAACCACAAAGAAGCCCTTGGATTCAGGACCAGATTTGAGCCCACAAAAGGGTGTTTTAAATATAGGTCTGTGGTTTAGTAAGGAGGACAAGTGTGACAAGAAAAGAAGGGCTGAAGAAATCCTTAAACAATCAATGGAAAACCCAGGCAAACTGCCTCAGATGTAACATTATTTTAACTAGGACTTGTATACTTGTTTAGAAAAGTAGCAGCAGAAGCTGGTTCCAGGATAGTTAAAGTCAGGGGCAATTGGTTGTCAGCACATGGTTCTGTAGAATTGCTCTTACAAACTGTGAATTGTTCACTGTTCCACTTTAGCAAGCTTTTGCAGGTATGTGCATTCCAGTTTGTCACCATATAGCTTGTTAGTGATTTTTTTTTTCCAGCAGAAACTATTGTGTTTTTCCTTGTTGATTTTATGGTGGACACATGATTTGTGTTACTGCTTTCGTAGTGTATGAGTACCATGCTTAGTTTTTTCCTCCTACTGAGAAGAAGAGAGTTTGTTGTTCACAAATATTGTTGTTGAGTAGCTCATTGGTGCTCTATGCTTGTAGTCTTTGTTCCATCTCAATTCTTTAAAGTAATACTAATTTTGGAACATTAGAGTGCATGTTATATTTTACTTTTCACTTATTGATGAAGTTGATAAATTCTGACTTTGCATTCATGTGTTATTTATTTGTGGCGGTCATGGATAACGGAATTATAGAACAATTTTAAGCCTTTTAGATTGTTTATTTTTGCTGCAAGAAAATGAAAACCACGTGTGAATTTTGTCATCAGATGGATAATTAAGAGAACTTCTTTTCCCCTAATCATTGAATATCCTTTGGTTCCTCATCATTGATGCAATAACTTTTGAATAGTTTAGCTTAAATCAAAATAGATAATGTATGCAGATACTTTTTACTAAATGTCTCTACTGAATCTTTGACTAGTCAATTCTATCCCAGTATTTTTCCCATCTCTAGTGTTGCTTATTTGTCTTGTACCCTAACTTGATTATTTATCTACACTCTGCTTTTCTCTTTCTGACTTTGAATTACAACATTTATGATTTTGGAACTGAAACTGATTAAGTTTATGTTTTTGGGATTATGTAAAAATGACGAGCTTTCTATACATGGACTGCTGTGCTCAGATGTAATAGCCATTAAAAAAGAATAGAAATTTCTAACCTGATTGATTAAACAATTATAGGCAAGTAGTTCAATGGATTTGTTAGTTGTAGCTATGTTAACTTCTTGTTAAATGCATACAGAAATAAGGATTGTGGGATGTTCAATGCTTCAGAAAAAATCATAGCAAACCGGCTAGAATGAATCTGAGCTCTCCATGGCAACAAATAGCAAAATTAAGTTTATTTTTCATTTTTCCTTTTCTTTTGCAAGATGGATATGCATAGAAATTTTCTGATGCCTCAAATTGGACAACTGTTTTTTCATATCTAAAATTCAGAACATTAAAAAACATCAAACATCTGTTTTGGGGGTCGCTGCACAAGTAATGGCCTCCATACCTTTAGATCCTTTGATATACCATCCAGTTGACAGTTTATTGGAAGATTTGTTTGAGTTGTGGTTATCGCGAGGGGGCAATTTTACTGGAGTACTTCTATGTATTGGAAATTTAAATTTGAAATATCAGCAGGTAGCCTGCTGCTCAATTGGATGGCAAGATGACCTAGTTCTTACATAAAGATACAATTCAAACTTAGATGACAGCACAATACAACAAAAATCATATATTTGGTTTCAGGTTTTACTATACGTTCTAAATTAGTGTGTGACATAATCTTATCTTGGTCAGACGTGCATGATTTATTTGTTTGAACTTGATCTAATAATTCCGCGTGATGTGGGAAAAAATTATTTGTGACAAATAATTTTTTTTCTTCCTTTCCTTTTCTATTTCTCAACTTTTTTAAACAAGAATTTCTCAACTTAAAAATATAAGAGTATGACAGTGCTGGACAACAAGGGTGTCATTTGTAGAAGAGGTTGTTTTCGTTGGGCTGGTCTTTTGGTTAAACTCAACCATCTGTCTTTTTGGGGCCAATATTTGCTAAATACTGGTCACATAATATATTTTTCCACAGATTAATTCTGCAACAGTTACTTTTCTTTGAAGGAGACAAAACTGGAATGAGAGTGTTTATTTTTATCTTCCATTCTAATGAATATTCTGTCTGTGCTATTCTTTCAAGGATGCAAGCAGTAGTACTTTAGTTTTGGAGCAGTACGTAACTACCTCTTCTCTCTGATACTTGATAGGTTGAGATAGGTTGATAAGTCTCTCTGTTCTTTTCCTTTTTTATTTCTAAAGCCAAACTGTTCTTTGCTGGTTCAGTGACACTAAACAGCATTGTGTACATTGATTTACCTGTTCTGTGGCTTTCTTATGTGTTATTTGTTTTTCTTTTTTTTTACTCCATGAATGGATGCATATGCATTTACATACGCTTATCCTTTTTTGCTGTGAGCACTGCTTGCAGACATGCTTTTGTCTGCTTGACTCTTATATTTTCTTCCCAATAAACTTGTTTGTTGACTCTCCTTAAACTTTGATACAGGATACTTCTTTTCAATTTATTAGTGAAGCTATACAAGTGTATGATGAACAGATTCAAGTGAGAAACAAAATTTAGCTGCTTATATGTTTTATCTCTTTGCTGACTGGCCATATGGGGAAAAAAAAGATTCGGAAAAGGCAACAGCATTATAGACTTCTTTCATTGTATTTGCAAAGTTCTAATAGTATATGATGAGTTAAATTAAACAAGGAACCCAATTTAATTGATTATATCTGTTTCTGTTTGCTGACTGGCTATATGTGGCCTGGATTTGTTTTTACAAGATGGAAAATAAAACGTCGCCACAAAGTTGAAGTTTTGAAACAGTGTGGAAAGATGCCACTTGTTTAGGAACCGTTGGTGGACTTGGTCCAAATGAATTTATCCAACTATCAATCCGGTTATGCATCTGACTGATGATTTTGGTAATATGATTTACTTCTGTGATTATTGCATCCTTATTGCTACATCATGGTTTTGGACTCTGCAACCTTCTATCAGAGTGGCATTTCTGAAAATTGGTTTCTGCCATTTTGTCTTAGTTTTAAAATGGAAGAGGAAATTGTGTTGACATATTCAGAATATTCCGGGAATAGAGTAGGTAAAAGGACTTGAAGGTTTGCATTAATCTTTTAATTGCTGATACCTGAGTAACTCATGAATTATTTGTGATTTGATGTCTAGATTATTTTTTCCTTTTCATTTATTAGGATGTATTGTAGAACAACAAAGAGACCAAACAAATCAATATATATGGCCATGTGAGAATTTCCTTGAGACTAAATGCACCTTGAAATACAATGTGTTGGATTATGAGCCTTGCTTTTTTTTTTTTTGTTACAAGTGGAATTGAACCCTGGATTTCAGAGTAATGCGCACACCCAATCGCTTGAGCAAAGTGACAAATTCTGAGCCTTGTTGAACGAGCATACTGGAATTAAGCCAGCTTAAAGGATATTAGTTTGGCTTTATCATTCATGTCTCTTGGATGTGTGGCATAGAGAACTGGGGTTGTCAGCTTTATATGTCGTGAAAGCAAGTGGCTTACTGTAAGCATAAAATGATTGTCGTTATATATTTTGAATCTTTGGGAAGTACCTGTAATTGTATACTGTGTGTGTGCTTGTCACTTAAAAACATATGCAGCTTTTTGGGTTGCATTATTTCAGGAACTGAGTGAAGAGGAAAAAGGGATGCATTTTGTTGCAGGAACTGAGTATACATCAACTTGACTCCTGATTATTTTCCTGAGAAGAATAAACATGCTATATTTCAGTAATGAAGCACAACACAAACTGTAAGGATTTTATATATTGTTTATATTGTACATATCTGTTAAGCTTCTTGTAGATTTACATTCTACTAAGTTTTACTTGAGTAAGTTATGCTCATTTCTATCTAAAGTAAACGTAAATTATAAAATAGACCAGTTTTGAAGAGTGTGGAGGTACACTATGAAACACAAGTTGAAACAGTTGTACAGAAGTGCTACTTGGAAAAGAGTTGTCTTCGATGTCCAACAGATTGCCCTTGTGTTTCATTTGTTTCACCATCCATAATTTCACATATTAAGTCCTTAAATATCAAGCGCTCAACATCCAGAACCAGCCATGGAATTTCAC
>CAODLS011183697.1:0-12559 GCA_948243855.1 Flueggea neowawraea
TCGGAAGGAAGCTCTAGAAAGTGGAAAGCTGCACATACCATCCAACTCTACAACTTTATCAAGGGCTTTGGCAGATCCTCGATTAAGAAGCCGAAATGTGCTTTTTGTCCCCACATATTCTGTGTAGTTCTGCCAAAAAAATGATTAACAGAAGCGTTAAAAAAGGAAGCTTAAGAAGTGACAAAGTAACATAATTAAAAGCAATAAATAAAAAGATATCGACCTGGATGGGAGCACCATTTTCTCTGACAACTGCATCATAACCATCTATTTCCCTACCGAATTTCGTTTTTAAGAGGTCTCCAGAATTACCAATGACAGCGCACCGGTCAAACAGCCTCGGAAAATATGATGGTATTTCAGGGAGCACCAATGCAAGTTTCTCCATGCATAACGATTTGTTCTGACAGCGATTACTGTAAAACAAAATCAACAGTGCCAAACTACCATTAGATATTGATAGTCTAATGACACCAGATGATAGTCAATAATGCAGAAAAGTTATGCAACTAAAGCTGAATACACAGGACGTGTTTTTCTTTGCATAAGGAAAAATCAAGTTAACACAAACATGAAAAGTTAAGAAGAAAATATATTGAAGTAAGCACATACAGAAGAATTCCCTTGTTGATTCTGCGCCAAGCATAGTCCTCCCATCCATTTGGCAAAGCATCAATGAACTCCCTCGTAAGAATGGTAGTACTGTTCCGCACCTGACAATCAACTCACTGAATAATAAATCAATTGTAAAGCATAACCAACCGCGGAACAATAACGTCGTTCAAATGCAAATGAAACACCTAAAAACCGAATAAGTAATCCAAGAGAGCAAACTCACCTGTTCCCAAGTCGCCACAGCTTCGCATAGATTAAACCCAAATGATAAACTCTCAAGTTCTCCAGTTTTTGGATCTCTCTATTCCACAAAATAAATGAAAAACGTAAATCTTTGCACATAATTGAGAATCATCAAACCGAAATTTAAAGGAACAGCATACCCATTTGGGGACAGTATCACTCGGAAAATTAATAGTGATTTCGCAATAATCAGTACCAGGCACAGCTTGTAAACCTAATCCATTTACACTCTACAGCATCACAAAAATTAAAAAATTAAATGAGAAAATGACGTAATAATTGTAAAAGTGGCAACTTAGGAAGACAAGACAAGATTACCACGCACTTCTGGAAATCGCGCTGAAGAAATCGCAACGCCTCCAAGTCTTGTTGAGATAACCGATTAGTTACATCTACATAGATACACACACGCGTTCTGTAAATACCAAAATTTATGAAAGCAAAAACATTACTATCTTATGAACGAAGATGAATAGTACGGACGGAGATCGGAAACGCCGACGATGTAGATGAGGATAGCAGAGAGTCCGGAAGCTAAAGCAAGCAAAAAAGCGAACTGTAAAAGCTTCATTTGTTTAAAATCGCTGAAACAAGCTGATACTAGTGGTCGTTCAAGTGGAGCTCTAGATCTAAATGCGGCGAGTGAAGCAGTTCGCTTCTTCAGCTGTATGATTTTCTCTCACTGAGATCGTTGGATTCGTAGGTGGATTTGGGCCGTTAAGCCCTTAGGATCTGAGCCTTATTCATGAGGAAAATCACACTTTTACAAATTAATTAAACACTAATTTTGACAATAACCATTCAAAATTTTAAATTTAAACATGTTAGAAAAATAAAATTATATTAAAAAATATCATATTCGTGAGAAATTAATTTTTTTAAAAAAAAAAATTTTAACATAAAAAAATAATCTGATTTTTTTAAAACTCTTTATAAAGGAGTTTTTAATATTTTTTTATAATAAATTTAATTTAATTTAAGGTCTTTTTTCAAAGTCTCTAAAAATGAGTTCACAATTTTTTTATAAAAAATTAATTTAATAATATTTTGATATAAACAATATTTATAAAATTTAATTTAATAATAATTATTTTAGTAAATAAAAATATATAAAGATTAATGGTATTTGAAAGTCTTCTAAAAAGGTTTTCAAAGAAAATTTTCAAAAGAGGAAGTCTTCATAGGTCTTCGAAAGTCTTCAAACGGTCTTCAACAAATCTTTAAAAATTTTCAAAATTCATCAAAAGATCTTTAAAGTTATACACAACATCAATTTTAAATTTTACCACCACCACAAAGATCGATCTATATCACCATCAAAACTAAAATAAAAAAAGAGGACAAATCCTAGCCGTAGCCACCATTACAAAGCTCAACAAAAACATAACAAACTCAACAAAATAAACCTACACAAATAAACACAACTCAACAAATTTACCTTGCTCAAAATCAACAAAACTACTGCAACCTCACATTTAGTCAAAAATTAATTGAAGTAATCGGCATAAATAATTACTAAGTTTCACAAAACAAAACTATAGGGTGTGTCGCTTGGAATCGAATTCATGAAAGCATAAATCAGAAATCGCGATTTGGCTTTTCACCGTTAACCGATGCCGATAAACTTTCCAGATTTGCTTCTCATCACAGTGCTACAATTAGACAAAGAGAGAGCAAGAGAACAAGAGCGTTTTCTTCTCGTCACCGTCGCTCTCTCCACTGTTGCATTTTGAAATCACGATTTCAAATCGCAACAGTGGAGAGAGAGTGAGAGAGAGAAAGCGAAGCAGGAGACAAAGACAGAGGCAGATGAATGACGATGAAGAAAGCATGTTGCAACCAGGAGAGTAGAGGATGAGATCTCTTCACTGTCGCGTTTCGAAATCGCAATTTCAAATTGCAATAGTGGAGAGAGAGAAAGCGAAGCAAGAGACAAAGATGGAGGCAGGTGACTGACAATGAAGAAAGCATGTTGCAACGAGGACACTGGTGGAAGAGATCAAAGGAAAGGAGAGAGGGAGATAAGAGGGAGAGAGAGAATGAGATTGGAGAAGAAAACAGGAGAGTGAGGTGGGGCGTCTAGGGTTCTGAGAGAGAGACACACACAAAGAGAGAGAAAGAACAAAAGAGAGAAACCGAAGTGAGAGAAAACTTGAGAAAATAACGCAAAAAAATTATCTTTTATTTGATTTCAACTGATATTTTTGAGAACCTGAATATAAAAAATAACAAATAAGATTCTTAAATTTAAAAATATATTGTTTAACTAATTATCAAACTAGAGAGAGTTTTTATCAAAATCTAAATTTTAATTTAGACCGCTAGTATAATTAACTCTTATTCATGCTCCATCTATTTTCTATCGACCAATCTAGACGTATTGTCAGTTTTAGAACCGAAGGTTCCTATTTTTGGAATGAAGGAACTGGACACGGTTTAGTCTAGTTCTGGTTCTAATTTTGACCAATTTTGATCGGTTCAACCGCCAGTTCATTTCCAGTTTTAGTTATGATTTGGTTCCCTTTTTAAAAAAAAATTGTTTTAATCTGTCGTCATTTTTTCCAGTTTGTAAATTTTGTTATATTCAATAATTAACTATAATATCGATAATATAATGTATTCCAAATATTTCTAATTTATAGAGTTAAAAAAATAAAAAATAAATAAATAAAGGTTCAAACCAACAGTTTAAACCACCGATTTGACTGTTTTTAGAGGGATAAAACCAAAACTTAAATAATAACTCTCTAATTTTAATTTTGATCAGTCTTATTTTAGTTCTAAAATAACATTACCAATCCATGACTATGATGTCGGTTTTGATTTTTATTGGGCTTTCTAAGCATACTGATGTACGAAATCTTGGCTCTGTAGCCCATTTGACAACAATGCTTTAGTTTTTCTTTTTTTTAAGGGATAATTTAACAATTATTCTAAATTAAAATTTAAATTTTAACTTTTGTCATATACCAAACACATTTTAACTAATAAAAATACGTTTGAAACATGTTTAAAAAATACCATATTTTTTATTGATAAAAAATTTCCTATATTTTGGCAAAAAAATTGCGATATTTTCTTGAGAAATTGATTTTTTTTTGCGAAAAAAGATAAATTTCAAAGGGATAATGAAATCTAATTTTTCAGAATATATTCAGTGGTATCCAAATATATCCAGATGTATCCAAATGTATTCAAATCACAATTTTTATATATAAATTTGATTTATTAAATTTTTGATATAATATTTTTTACAATTAAATGCCTCCAAATTACAAATTTTAATGTAATTTTACATTTTTTTCAATATCCAAATGTATCCGAATGTATCTGCAAATCTAAAAAAATGTATCCAAATTTTAATTTTTATATAATTTTTGAATTTTTAAATGTATCCAAATGTATTCCAATTATATACGAATGTATCCACAAGTCCCAATTGTATCCATCTCTACACAAAATTAATATAAATTTGATTTATTAAATTTTTGATATAATATTTTTTAAAATTAAATGCCTCCAAATTACAAATTTTAATATAATTTTACATTTTTTTCGATATCCAAATGTATCTGAATGTATCCGCAATTCTAAAAAAATGTATCCAAATTTTAATTTTTATATAATTTTTGAATTTTTAAATGTATCCAAATGTATTCCAATTATATACGAATGTATCCACAAGTCCCAACTGCATCCATCTCTGCACAAAATTAATATAATTTTTTCAACCAATCAATAACAATAATCTAAACAAACACAATTAAGTTATTTCTCACTTTTAACAATAATAAAAAAATCATTGAAAACTAAAATATACTAGGATTTTAATATTTTTGAAAATTAGGGGCATAATTGTAACTAATTAAAAACTAAAACATGCTAGGTAACCCTACCAGTAGTCCTCGGCTCCTCCTCACCAACCACACCCACCGTCGACCCGCAGTCCACCAAAAGCCATTGTTGTTCTTCGTCTTTTGTCGAGACCAGCTCCGATCATAACGCAAATCTCTCCGTTAGTCGCGCATGCCTTCTTCGCCAATAGAAATAGAACTGCAATAGGAGAGGTGACTTGGCTGTCATCGTGGCAATTTTAGCGGCAGAGATTAAGACATCGTTAGATCTATTTTGTTGAAGGTCGACGAACGACAAGGAAATGAAGAGTTGCAAGAGAATCGAGAGGGGGGAGAGAGAGAGAGATGTGAGGAGCAATGGAGAAGAAAGAGAACCAGAAAAAACAGGGGGAGAAAGAAGGAGGAGCGCAGGCGGTGGAGGCGAAGGCGGTGCTAGGGTTTCGGTAGAGGAGAGGGAGAGAGCTTCGGGACAGATGAGTGGGAGAGGAGAGAGAAAGGAAGGGGAGAGATATGAGGAGAGAGAAAGAGATCAGAGAGAAAAAAAAAATTGAAAAATGAGGAGAAAAATTCATTTTTATGTGACTAAATGTGGTATTTTTCAGCTAAAAATTAAAAATATGGTATCTGAACAATTGTACACTAAAAATGTTGACATTTTTAACAAATACAAAACTTGTATTTATATTTATCAAAATACAAAATTTAAACTGGCGTCTCACATAATTAGCCATTTTTTTAATGAAATGGCCAATCCATCCCGGATCTCAGTTTGGCAGATCTAGTCTCGAAGTGACATTGACCCTTGACAATCTAATGAGGCTGACCTTTCGAGTAGTTAGCAAGGTCAAATGAATCACATCATCATTATCACATATATTATAGTGTTTCAAAAAACAAGTAAGTTGAAGAGTTGCTTATGTGTATATTTCAGTTGCTGAGAAATTATATTTTCTTGCTTGGAAGAATTTTGTGGGAACCGTTACTTGATTGACGTATGAATGGTCTTTTGATGTTTTAATATATGTTTATTAAACATTACTTATTATTTATAGTTGCATCAATTTTATTAATGATAAATTTATTAAAAGTTTAGTAGATTAATAAATAATGGAAGTCTAAGGGCCATTTTTAATTTTTATAATTTTAAGGATTTATAGTTCTATATTATCATTTTGTTTGCGAATTTTAAATAAGAATTTTTAGATAATTAATTTAGATAGTCGTGGTAATCATTATTGATCTAACACAGAATTTTCAATATCTAATTGTATAAGAATAAATTAATCACTTAATTTAGAGAATTTAAATTAAAGAAAATATTTTAGATCAAATGTTAAATTCAATAATTTTTTTTGATGTTTTAAAACTTAAATTTATGTTATTCATCAAACTATTTGGCATTCGAAACTAATTTATTTCTACACCTGCGCCGCTGCGTGCTCACAATCTTAGTTGTTGAGTAAGTTGGAACAAATGAATGAGATCCTCCCCATGTGGACGTAGATATTTTTGCCGAACTATGTAAAACTCTTTGCGTGTTCATCTATTTAATTATTCAAGAATTAATAAAATAATATGTAAATAAAATATTTGATATGAACTATCTACATAAGTGTTTAATCGATATTAATTATACGTATTAAACTCAAATTATTAAGATTATTTTTTAATATTTGAGCTTATAATTAAACAGACTAACAAACTTAGGCTCTGTTTGTTTTTTAAAAAATCTTTTTAGCAAACATTTTCCTTGATTAACTATGTTTGACAGATATTAGTTAACGGAAACAAAACTTAAGTCACTAGAATTTTATCATTTATTTTATAGGAAACGATTTCATGTATAAAGTTGAGAAAGCATTTTTCAACTGAGTGATAAACTCTCACTCTAAATTTGTACTCCGGTTCACAAAGATTGTCTACCATTTCTTTTTAAGATGTCCAAAAAAATTATGCCTTTTCAAATAAAATTTGATTTTTTGTTCTATTTTCCATTTTTTCCCTCACTAAAAGATGAAGACTTTTTTATATCCAAACAAAATACTAATCATATGTATTCTATTAGTAAGGATATAAAAGTTAAAATAAAATCTTTTTAATTATTTTCTTAATCTTTATGTAAAAAAAGATGACCAATCTTTGACGGAGGCATTAATATTTTTGATAAAATTATTAATGAAAAATATTTTTTAGAACATTCATCGTGAACAACCAAACAATAAAAAATGATTCATTTCCTATGAAAAAAATTCCTAAAAATAAATTTTGCGCCAAACAAGGGGAGCCTATCAGTCGAGTTTTCCCTCGTTAAAACTTAACTCAATCTTAACACAAGTTTAAATTCTCTTACTAAATTGAATACCAATGTTTAGTTGAACTCATTTTAAATCCCTATGCACGTACATACACCATTTTTGGTTGATTTCAGGGCCATTTTGTTTTCGTAAGTACCACAGGTCGAAGTAGTATTAACTATAATTGAATTGTTAATCCAATACAATCTTCCCCTAAAAAATAATTGAACAACGTGTGCCTTTTTTTTCCCAATTAAAGTGAAATTCTTGTGATCTTTTCCCTTGTAATAATTAGCATATACTAAATATGTTTAGCAATAAGGTTGTTTCTTAAAAAAAAAAAGGTAATGATATTGTAATTTATTGGTATTGGAGTCATTTTCAACGCTGTCATATTACTGGCTCGATTCTCAATAAAAATAAATAAAATAACTTCTCAAAAAAATATGCCTCCACTTTTTTTTTTTTTTATCAAATAGCAATAGCCATAGTGAGATAACAAAGAATGACCATCATCAACTCAAAGCATAGCAATGAACGATTGTCAAGCAATTAAGCAACATCATTTTAATTGAAAATTCTCCATAATTTAATTTGGATAAGTGAAAATTGTTAATGACAAGCCACCACAGCAATAACTTGAAGTGTCTGGGGAAAACTCCACACATTCATTATGCTTTCGCCAACTGATAGCTCGAAACGACCGAGAAAACCTTGTGTACTTATAATCTATTCCATTATTATACTTCATAATTAAGCTGCAAAGACTAAATACATGATATGTAATTGAGAGTAAAATAATCAAGGAAACACTTCAATGAGAGCTCTCAAGCCCACAACAGGATAAATCTTATAATTGCTGAAACCAGCATCAAAGAAGAGTTTAGCCCATTCGTCCTCGTTTCTCTCCCGTCCAGCTACCTGGATCATCATTTCTAAGTCATAGCAGATTTGTGACTCAACAGACTTGTCATCCAATTTTTGGTTTCCCATGACTATGTCTATAATTATTATCTTCCCTCTTTTGCCATTTTTGTCAATTGTCTCTTTGCATTTCTTGAGTATTTTTTGCGCATTCTTCATCATTCCAGTTATGTAGTATCCACTGTATTTTGTAATTTTACATTTCCAATATTAAAAGAGGTTCTAATTAGAAAGAGAATTGCAATTGTTTCTTAAAATTGAAAATCATGTGATTATATATTAGTTTGGTTTATACCTTAAGCATAATTGCATCTGCTGAAGGAATTGACTGAAACATGTCACCTCCAACATTCTTCAAGTTCTTAGAGCCTTCCAAGCCAGCAACCACATGTGGAAGATCAAACACAAGGCACTCCAAATTTGGAAATGATTCAATAATAGTCTTGGCCATAATTCCTGTGCCACCTCCAACATCCACCAATGACTCCAACCCTTCAAACAACTCCTTGCACTCACTACTCACAACCCTACCAACCAACAAGCAATCACTAGCCATGGTTTCATTAAAGAAATGGTTCACTGTTTGTTCCTTCCCAGCTTTGACCCACAATGGTTCACAAAAAGCAGTATTGAGTGAGATCGTCACTTTGGAACCAAGTGGTCACATAATGCCAAGGTTTTGTAAGAACATTATCAAGTGTTCCTAGCACAAAATTTCTTGCATTGTTAGGGTTGGTTTTGAGTAATAGACGAGAGGTTCTTGTAAGAACATACCCATCTTGGTCTATGGCAAAGAAGCCTGAGTGGACTAGAAGACTCATGAGCCGAGACACAAATTGGGTTTTGGTAGGGTGGATTGGTAGAGATTCGGTTAGGTCATGAAGGGTCATGGGTTGGCCGTGGTTGTGGATGATATCTGGGATTTCTAGCTCAATTGCACATTTTAGTGACATGGATCTTATGAAGCTGAATGTATAATTCCAAATAATGGCTTGATCTTGAAGAAGATCACAGTTTCCGTTGATCAAATCCATTATTATTGGAGAAATTATACACCAATTTTGCTGTACGTTCTTTGTGCACGATAAATCACTGCATATAAATAAATCAAAGTTTGGATTTTAAAAAATCTAAGTGGAGCAGAAAAGATTCGGCATATATATCTTAATGTTATTATATATTGCAGCTAGTCTGACTTTACTCATCTATCTATATAATATATAAACGTTGAATATACTCATAATAATATGACATTTGACATACTATTATTTTGATATTTGACATTTCAATCGAATGATATGTGACAATTCTTATTAAGATATTTATATTCTAAGATGAGGCAATTCTTATTGAGACATTCGCCGCATATTCTATAATGGAATCTTTCTGTTGGAACGGGAGCCTTGGGGAGATCTGTCTGGCACGTGGGCCTAATGAAGTAACACACAAGTAGGTCTGACACCACATCTTCATCCAAAACCTTAAGGCAATAAGTTATGGGTCTACATCACTTATAAGTCCTTCACACACATTACAACTCTTCAATGTGGAATAATTACTATTCACACTTATATCCTAACAATTTTCCCATCAAGTGTGAATCTCTTCCACATCGGGATTAGGCTTGCTCCCGCTGCAATGGAAACCACTCTCAGTATCGGGATTAGGCCTGCTGCTGCTGCAATGGAAACCACTATCAGTATTGCGGAATTTTTTTGGGCCTCGTCGAGTACTAACGTGAAATTTTAACCCAAGAGCTCATGACTTCACCAATCAACGAGCTGACCACCACTCACACTAGACAAGGACTTTACTAGTCAGCACAACTCTTCACCGTCTGCGAGTCTGAGTGCTTAGGCCCGGTCATCACCACGGTGTCACCAAGAGCTTCTCCTATGACTCCACCCTTCCTTCTACGAGCTCGTTTTGGCTGCTCAAACAGTAGATTCGGGCTACAACATTCAATACAATTCTTCACCACATTACCGTACTCATACCGAACCACCACCGAATCATACTCATCCTTGTATGTCCCGGTCGAACCATTGACTCTGATACCACTTGTTAGACCGGGGAGCCTTGGGGAGATCCGTCTTACCTGTAGGCTTAGTGAAGAAACACATAAGTGGATCTGACGCCACATTTTTATCCAAAACCTTAAGACAATAAATTATGGATCAACATAACTTATTAGTCTTTCACACAAACCACAATTTTTCAAGGTTGGATAATTACATTCACACTTGTATCCTAATACTTTCTTTTTTGGAGTACTTTCGTATGATTTTTTACGTAATCGTAGAAATTATAATCTCCACAAACTTATCGGAAAAAAGTCTCAACAATATTTAATTTTTATTTTCCAAATTGATAATGACAACGACCAATAAATCTCGGTGATTATAGCATACTGATTTTCTTTTGAATTACCTAAAAAAGTAAATTGTTGATGCTTGAGGTGGCCACCCACTTTTTATAAAAAAAATAATAATGACCATATTTGGATAACATAATACAATTATCATTCATTTTCACCCACATCAAAGTCAAATTCAAACAAAAACACCTCATTTTTTTTTAAGAGAACAAAAACACCTCATTGATCATCTTAGAAGAACACATGATAAATACTTAACAGTATACGGGAATCTCGTGAAAAACATGCAAGAAGTGAGCTAACATCGAGGAGTTGAATACAAAAATTAAATGATTACCAGAAGAACACATGATAAATACTTAACAGTATACGGGAATCTCGTGAAAAACATGCAAGAAGTGAGCTAACATCGAGGAGTTGAATACAAAAATTAAATGATTACCACTCTATAATTTTTTCTTTTGGATATTTTTTCCGGCATTTTAATGATGGATCATTCTTTCTTCTGTGGGCTACTAGGATCTGTATAAAAGATGAATAGAAAGGGTAAAAGAGGTCAGGACAATGTGGTTGGATTAATTGATAATTTTAGTTTGGCTAATATTGTTGAGTTAGTAATTTTGGTTTAGATTGCTGACTCACCTTCCATGTCAGATGATATAAACGTCGACGTGGAATAAGAAAGCGTCATACTTTAAACATTTAGGGGGCAAATGGCACGTTTGTAAAGTCAAGGGGATGATTATACAAAAGTGTACAATTCCGGGGGAAACTGTGTATTAAGCTTCAACTATAGATAATTAATAAGATATACGCCTCATAAAATTACAAATTGATTTAAAAAAATGGAAAAAAACCAACATAGAAATGAGTTAGCTATAATTAATAGACTTGTAGCGCATTGGTACTAGAGTCAACTTTATCGTCAAGAGATCGTGGGATCGATCATTTACGAGAGTAAATAAAATAACTTATAATAAAAAAAAGAAATGGGTTGGTCATACAAAGAAACTTTATTTATTACATATCTAAATAAGATATTCAACAGCACAATAATGGACATGGACTGTCAAATATTACATTAAAAAAAGAGGTAAAAACATATAGGTATGGACTTCAGACCATCTAATTAACATTGTAGTTGATATACAACATGCATGCTTATGAATTATTCCAGATGGGAGAGGCTGATGAAAACATATATGAAATTAAAAATATGAAAAGAAGGATTAATTAAGGAAAAACTTCAATGAGAGATCTTAAACCAAGAACGGGAGTGATCTTGTAATCATTGAAACCAGCCTGGAAAAATAGCTTAGCCCATTCTTTCTCATTTCTCTCTTGACCAGTGACCAGAACCATCATCAACATGTCGAAGAAGAGCTGAGTTTCAGTGGATTCTTCATCTCCTATTTTGGCTTCCATCATCATGTCTATGACGATCACCTTCCCTCCTGGCCTCCCTCTGATTGCTTCCTTGCATTTTTTGAGTATTTTCACACATTCCTCATCATTCCAATCATGCAAAATCCACTGTTTCCACATATACATAGGAAAAGGGTCAAAGAAAAATAATTGAAATTTATATTTTTCATATTAATTTTACCAAGATATTCTTTTATATTCCAAGCAAGCATGGCCCTTAATTAGCCGCAATTTTTTTTTTCTACCTAGAAAGATGAACACTATCAGAGATTAAAATACTAACATTTCTTTCCATTCTCAACAAATATTTTCTTTACTTATTAAAAAAAACAAATGTTTCTTTCAAATTTGAATTTCACTCTCTTACAAACAAACTTCACTCAACATCAACATAGTTTTTGAACATAGAATCTAACGTATAAATTATTACTTACTCAATTACCAGCTAGACCAATTCTTTGGGTCAAAATCAACATATTTACTACTAAACTAATAATTAATTTATTGTTGGTAATTTTAGATTTACATTTGGTTTAGAATTTATTTGAAAAAAATACCAAAGAAAATATTGAAAACTAATTTTCTGTTTCTTAACAAGTGTTATGAAGACCTTTTAAGCTTGAAAAAACAAATTTCACTTTTTAAACATAAATAAATGCATATACCTTCAATAATATGGCATCAGCTGGAGGAATGGCCTCAAACATGTCTCCACCAATAAACTTCAAGTTATCACTACCTTTAAGACCCTCAACCACATGAGGAAGATCAAAAACAGCACAATCCAAGTGTGGGAAAGCTTTAGCAATGGCTTTGGCGACGGTTCC
>CAODLS011183784.1:0-50696 GCA_948243855.1 Flueggea neowawraea
TATATTAACAACATATAAACAATATATAAACAAGAAATTAACAATATATAAATTACATATTTGTTCGTATATTGTTTTCAACATATAAGTTAGATATCAACAACATATAAAAAAATTCAAACAATATATAAATAATAAACAATATATAAATAATATGCATTGAATTTGAAAATACAGAAAAATGTCAATAACATATAAACAAGACGTTGTGAATTTAAAAATACATATACGTAAATTTGAAAAGTCACATGCTTACGAAAGAAATATTACAAAGTATATATGTAATAAATATACCATGGTTGTGCGGAATAAATATTGCAAACTTTTCATGTATATTGCGTAATTACTACTTAAAAGAAAGGAGGATATCACAAACCAACAATGGGCTTTAGTTGATGTCATTAAGAGAACTTTGAAGAAGAGTTGGGATGTCAAGATTACTCATGTATACAGGGAATGCAACAGTGCAGCATATTGGCTCTCTAAATGTGGACACTCACTCCTTAGAGGGCTTCATGTTTTAGATCATCCTCCGGCAGGGCTGCGAGACATTTTGATGAAGGATAGGAATGTGTCTCTTCAGGATAGACTTTGTGATTGAGTCTTTTTGTTTCTGGCATGTGTTTTTGTCTATTTTGGTTTTCTTGTTGTTGACTTTGTTTTGTATGCAGGTTTGATTTTGTCTTTCTATTTCGTACTGTAACCACGGTATTCATCCTCCATAAGTGAGGATTATTAATAAATTGATAAGGTGTCGCCCTCTTTTTAAAAAAAAATATTATTTATTTGTTTATGAAACCGAATAGTTAGTTCAAACAACAATAATGTCGACAAACTAAGCTTGAACTGAAAGTTCCTAAGAATTGCTCCCTAAACAGCAGTTTTCCAGGGAATAAGAGAATTTTCGGTTATGCTTGTTCCAATAATAAGTTCTCACAGCTCCTAAGAATTGCTAATATTTTTATTTCCGATAATCCAAATTCGTTTAATCATTTTATGCAATTAGGAATCCAAATTAGTCCTAATTTCAACCCCAGTCTTAATTATATATAAATTGAATAATAATCAACTAAGGATTAATCTCAACTAAAGCATATTTTTTTTATAAAAAGATCGTTAAAAATTACCATGTACAAAGAACAAAAATGATATTATAGACATTATAACAAAAAAAGAATACATAAATCTATGAAACATATAACGAAACAAACTCTTGGTTTAATTTTAGGTATGTCAGCATTTATAAAAGAATAATTTTAATTTTTAATTAAGTAGGATGTAGAATTTGGTTATAATCATATTCCAATATAACTCTAAATAAAATTTGAATTTATAGATATAGAATAGTACTTATTGGGAAGGAAGAGAAAGTTAATGTATATGTGTTTATAAGAACTTTAATCTCAATATCAAATTGAGATTGGTATTTCCCAGTCAAGCTCTCTTATCTGCAATGACGTCAATTCCTCTCTTCATCATAAGTATTAAAGCATGATTTTTCATATGCAAGCCCTGCCAATAGAAACTAGTTAGTAATTGTCAAGATAGTTGTTAGTTCATTGCCACTTGTTTTAATTTGGAGTAAATGATACATTGATCATATATTCGTAGGATCTATATATATATCTTGGTCGGCAACAAATAATGTGCCCTACCAAATAGTTACTGGAAAACACATAACATGGATGTCGATGGAGTAACCACCACTTCTTCTCCTAGGTGAATAATTTATTTAGTTAGTTCCAAAAAAAATATTTTATCTCATCAATTAGCGAATTGTAGGTACATTGTGCTTAGTGCCTCTGGTAGGTTGGTTAAAATGTTACCAAAACCATCAATTATGTATCATAAATATTATTGTATGCCGACAAAATATTAGGGGAGAAATAGTAGAGTGCAAAAAATGATTACTTGGTTTGATTATAAAACACATGTTTACGGCTAAACTAATTGATTGTTTTTATAAAATTTCAAAGTTGGGATTAATTAGAATTTGAAACGGAGTCGAAATAAAAATACAAAATTAAAATAATTATTTTTTTTCTTTTTCATGTTTGCGTCAATTTAGAATTGGAATCTGTTCCCTCTAAATTTGTAAAATGATCAAGCGACAACAAAACCCTTTGGTGGATTATGGATCTGCGAACGTGTCAAGAAATTATAATATTCCTAAACTGAAATGAGACTGATTAAGCTAGGATTGCACTCAATAATCTTAAATTTCCAATCAAACAATTGAGGATGACTCAAAGGGACCAAAATCACCACACGGGTTCCTTTGCTTCTTTGAAGACAATAGCAAAAACAGAATGATTGAAAAACAACTAACAATGATCCTTGTTGAAAATTGGCTTAGCTGAATACAATAAAATTGTGAACCGAATAATGGAAATGAAGTAAAGGAGTAGCAAAATATAATGAAGGCTAAAATAAAAACTGAAGACTATTGGAAAATAAATCTGGAAATCATGGTTCCATAGGGTTGATTTTGTGTGTTGAGTTGAAGGTCCCTTCCTCATAGCTGCTCTTGCCATTTTATACTGTTTCGGCCTGTTCTTCAGCGATCCTAAACTTTTGATTTGATTCCGTTGATTTCTCCATTCCTTTGGTTCATGGTTCTCCCGGCAAGTTGACTTCCCTTTGCCGTCCTCTTTCCAAATTAGTTGATTAAGCTGACTTGCCTGATCTAAATCGAGACGAATTTGATTCACGAAATCGCTGCCTGTCAATATACTTTCATTCTTCATGACTTGTTCTTCCCTTTCTCGGAAATCTGGTTTCCTTTTAGTGTCCTGATTTGTAGTGATTGGGGACACTTGCCTTTTGTGCTTTGTGCTGCCCCTCAAGGGATCAACTGTTCCTGTAATGATTACCCACTTTTGTTCGTTCTCCTGGCGCTGTGACAAATCATACTCTAGACTTTGTATGGTTCTTATTATCTTGGGTTGTTGGTATAATTCGGCCCGGCCCGGCCCGGCTTGAATTTTACCGTAAATAGAATCTAATTTTTTTTAAATATATTTAGTTTTTATTAGGACAAACTACAAGTGAAAATCAATAAAAACTATGTATAATTCACAGTCTTGATAAAAGAATAAATATTACAAAAATATCATGAATAAAAAGAACTATTATAGATATTACTTCAGTAATTGATGTTTTTCCATAATATGTTGAAGCTCTTCATTAAACAACACGAGTTAAGCAAGAATGGGACAAGTTTTGTAATACCCCGCTTGTTTTGGTTAGGTATCCGTAGTTTTTCGTTCATCTCCGATCTGATTCTTGGTGTTCATAGATGTTGGTGGTGTTAGATAAATTCTTGTTGTTGAGAAAGTTTAGAGTTACTCGAGTAAGTAGGGAGTTACTCGAGTGAACGTGAGTAAATGGGTTGATTTGAAACCTCTAGTTGCAAGTTACTCGAGTAGAACCTTGAGCTACTCGAGTAATCGAGGGTTGGGTTACACGAGTGACAGTTAGTCTTGCTCGAGTGGGTTCATGCTTCATTTATGTTCAAGAGTCGAGACTTACTCGAGTAGGTTTTGACTTACTCGAGTGAGTGGGGCTGGAATTTCCTTTGAAGCAAGACTTGCTCGAGTAAGACTTTGAGTTACTAGAGTAAGTACTGAGACAACTCAGGTACTTGGCAAAACGGTGAGTTTTGCTGTCTTGGCCTATTAAAAACCCCCACCCGACTTCTCTTCGTCATTTACTCCTCCAAACCACCACATTCATTTTGAGATTCATCTCTCCCTCTTCGGCTGCCTATTCTTGTCTCCAATCGATTCCCTAAGGTGAGATCTCTCTTTTCTCCCTTCTTTTTCTTCCATTTTATTGTTGAATAAATGGATTTGTTGGGCATTTTGGAGGGTGATGAGTTGAGCTAGGGTTTCAAATTCGGGGTTGATTCGCGATGTTTCTGGTGGAAAGAGTGTTAGGGGTTGTAAAATTGGGACTTTGGGAGTCTAGAAACACCTAGGTTTAGCTTGAAATCATAAGAATCGAAGTGGTTCATAAATGAGTTTGAATCATTTCGAGTTAGGTTGATTTTGAGTGATTTCGAGTTGTATTGTTGGATTGGAGTTTAGATTAATGTTTTGAAGGTTGTTTATAGACAATGTGGGTGTTTGAGAGTGATTTTGATCGGTTTAATCAAAAGTTGGTTCATTTTTGGGAAATTCTGGGTAGTGTCTTACTCGAGTAAGCCATGTTGTTACTCGAGTAAGACAGAGTTGGGCTTCACTCGAGTAAGACCGTGACTTACTCGAGTAAGTCAGGCTGTTTCTCGAGTGAGCCAAGATTTTGAGGGACCAAAGTTGTAATTTTCTTGCCTTGCTATTTCTGAGTGTTTGGGGATTTATTTGGGAATTCTAACTACTTGGAGGGCCAGTTAGTAATCCTAAATTGTTGTGAGGACTATTTTGGAATTTTCAAGTCTCAGGGACTAAAATATAATTTTACATTGGTTGATAACCAAACTGTAATTTTACATAGATTTTGAATTGAAAATGATAGAATATCATTCGAAATAGATTTTGGGGATCTTTTGAAAGTCCGAGTCTGCATTTGCATTGCATAGCATTTGGTACCACCATAATACGACATTTCGATTTGTCTCTGATATATCCGTTGATATATATTTGCTTGTTCAGCTTCTTGTTCCTATCAGCGAGACCACTCACTGACGAGTGGGGCTCAACTGACGTTTGTGCTTGGATTTCTAGGTGAGTGAGTAGTAGCTTTAGACATATATTTTGTGTCTCGAAACTTCTATTATTGTTTTTGATATGCTCGACATGATATTCCGAATTTAGACTAATTCGAGGATTGACTTAACTAATAAACTGGTTATGTATTTAATAATCAGTATTTTGTTTCGAAAATGATATATATGTATTATATATCCGCTTTTTGTATTGATGTTGATTTGCATGCTTACGATTTTATACTATGCAATAGTATAATTTGGTTTTGTTTTCTGATATGGGGCACCCGTGCTACGGGTAGTAGTAGTCTTTGGTATACCAATACTTTGAGAAATCTCAGCTACTAGGAATGCCAATAGCCATGTGTTATGATCCAACACATAATTTGCTAGTGATTAGTGACGGAGTCCACATCTCTTAGTTTAGTGCCAGATGCACACCTTTGATATGGTCACATATCTGCAATATGTGTTTTGACTCTGAAACTGATTTGACAAGTTTTCGTGCTTGTTGTTTGCTTTGTTTGCGAATGTTTTGGAAAATGATTTTGAACGCTACTATGTATTAGTGTGTATATATATTAATTTATATACTTATCCTACTATATTGCATGTGGTAGTTTTAGACTATTTTCAAAATAGTCTTTGTGAGGCACCTATGAGGCGGTCTGGAGTGTTATTCCTCACTGGGCCCTGACCCCCTTTATTTCTTTGTCTACTTTGATTTCTATATCTCAAGTTCACAGATTGTGGCTTCGGCAACCGCTCCACATCTTGATTACCAGTGAGGCGTCTATTGGTTAATGATACCCTGTTGTCCAGGCTCTCCTTTTGTATTGTTAGAGTTTCGTACCGGGATGTTGTTGGGTTACGAATTTTCCATTTGTATTTGATATTCAATAACCTTATTTTATACTTCGATATATATATATTTGGATATATCAATCGTTTGATTTATATTTATTTCACTACTTATGTTTTAAACGATAATGTTTTCCTTAAATGTTTTAAAATAATAATTAAACGTTTGGGTAGTATGTCCTGATCTTTGAGGCTGGTGCGACATGAGCCAAGCTCTCATAGACGGTTCTCCTCGTACGCCGGTCTCAGACCAGTTTTGGGTCATGACAAGTTTGGTGAAGAAGAAGATAAAATATGACTTTTTTGGAAGGACACAGATTGGTTGAAAACTTGTCCTTGAAGGCCAGAGGCGTGTAGTGTTCTGTGCAAGTCGTGGTGCCAAATATGGAGATACACGGCGCACTACTGCAACACGGCCTTGGACACGGTGTACTTGACTGTCCTATTTTTCATCTTGAATTTGCCTGTGTCTTGAAGACCCAAACCGTGTATCACATAGGCGGCCCATGTAATTGCTTTTGACATGTTTTAACCTAATTAGGTTAGGACTCATGTAAGCATATATATATATATATATAAAAGGGGTTTGAGGAACACATTACAACATTTTTGTTTGCTGACTTTCATAGAGAATAAAGAATACCTGCTCTCTTTATCTGTGGACATAGATCGCATTGATCGAACCACATAAATTCATGTATTGTGTGTGTGATTTCTCTTGTGTTATTCTTCTATTCATCGCGTTTAATTCCTAACATAAAGATAACTATAATGAAGTGGCACAACCATTTTTCTCTTAACTATACTTTTTGAGTTTTAATTTTGGATATGAAGAAATTCTAAAACTCAGTAAACTTATCTCTAATTAGTCAAATAATCGAACGATATCTCAATATCAAATGGAGAAAAAAGTTACAGTATTATCGTCCATGTGTTTTTTCTTCCAAGTCCAAAAGGGTCACCAACACAAACAGTAGTTCATGGATGAAACAAAATAAGGTTCAGCGACAAGCCGAAATACAAAGAAAAGTGGGCAATAAATAAAAGGAGTAGATCAAATGGGACAACCAAATAACGGATAGTGACATGCAAAAGCTTCGGTAATTAACAGCATTCGCTAATAATGCATGTTTTTGGTATCTAATAGGGTCACAAAGTCTAATGCATATGGAAGAAACTATGAATTCATTTGGCACATTCTGTGTATTAATTATTTCTTTAACTCTTTCTCTTTTAACATGCACGTTTGGCCTTTTATTTTTGTTATGTTTACGTAGGACCCAATAAAGTTTGTTAATTAAGTGAGGATTAGTCATTGTCAAACTATGCCTAATTGGTTATTTAACAGAACCCATACATAATTAAACCACTTTCATGTCATACTAAAGTCACCCTTTCTTTGTTCTTTTATATCTGAAAAATTAATATTTTTTCCCCAGAATTAGAGTTTTATAGTTTTTTCCCCTCTTCTAACAAATAATTTTGTTAATATCTAAACCATTTGCCTTTGAAAAAATATAAAATCTATTTAAGGCCAGTGTGCAAAAAAAAAAATCGTTGTTCGTTTGAGTTAATTATAATTTTTAAATAAGCAAGAAAAAAAACTGTACACTCATCTACAATTACAGAATGTATCAAATTTTCAAAAGAAAATTTTGAGTATATTGAAAAGCATCTGAATACACATGAACCGATATATGTAAAGGGTGCCTTGAATCATTAACCTAATATTCAAAAAAATGTATTGTTAACTATTGTTAACTGTTGTTGCTTCGATTTTAACAACAATAAAAGAATGAACTCGAACGATCGAAAATTTAAACGACACTTCGAAACCTGTAAACACAAAACATAAAGAGGTCGGGTTGCTCCCAAGGGAATTTCTGACGCTCAAGGCAGTAAAAATTTTGACAGAGTATTAGTGTGTATAGCAAGTAGAACATACATCAGCAAGTTGTCTTCGATCCCTATTTATAAAGTGAAGAATTGATTAATTAATATTTCATAACGTTCCTCGTTAATAATAATTGTAATATTTCTGTTACAATTTTATCATTAAATATATTAACGGGTATTTTTGCTCATGCTATATCATTAACATTTTCTTGTCACAAATGAATAAGAATTAAAATGCAATGGATGACGATCCTAGCAAAGCATGTCTGTTGTTTCATCAAAGAAAGAATATTTATTTATGAATGGCAACTGGGTTTTCATCTTACAGAAGGTTAATTTAAATAAAAATTTTAAATGGACGGAGACTTTTCTCGCACCTATTCTTTTAAAAAATGGCTGCTTTTGTAACTTCGGTGTGAAGAAACCGAGTAAAAGTAAATTACACGATTGTAAATTACATTAAAAAATATAGGAAGAGTGACATCTCTTTTTACAATTGAAATATGCATGAATATAAGAGTGACATGGTCTTTTTTCTATTAAATAGCAATCGTGTAATTGCTATTTAATCACTTATGGCAATTACACGATTGAGGTGAGTGAAGAAGCGGAGTGGAATTTTTCGAGAAGTGGAGAAAAACTGTTGCTTAGTTGGCTAGAGAAATAAGAACTTTCTATAAAGTCAACTATTTAACTTCTTTTCAACTTTAAAAAAATAATTTATTGAAAGAAGAGACGAAGATAAAAAGTCTAAGTTTTTTAACAACTAATATTTATATTTATAAATATATCATCAAATTATTTTTTTTTACAGAATTTCTATTTATACTCAGTTAATAAATTATATCATAAATCGTTTCTTTGATTGAAATATAAAGATCAATTTTTATAGAAATTAAAAAAAAATTTAAGATTTTCAAAATATATTATATATGAATGTTTTTATCTTCAGTTAATAAATTGATTTTCATAAATTTTAAAAATTAGTTTTTTCATTATAAATATCTTTGAACTATTAAATGTAGATTCATTTCTTATGAAAAGTATATTTCATGCAATTTAAGAATAAACATTTTTTAAATTTAATAATAATAACAAGAGTATTATTGACTTTCTTTTAGAAAAACTTTTTAAAAGTTCAAATTTTAAGCAGACACAAAAAATTACACTTTCTACAAATTTAAAACAGCAACAAAATACATATGTACATTAAGAAAGTTACTTTTTGAAAAATCACTTCTCAAAAATTAACTTTTCCAGAAGTTAAACCAATTAAACATATTTTAGTAAGTATATTGGTGAGTTTTAATTTTTTTTAAGATTTAATTTCTTTCTTTTATTTTAGTGCTCTATATATAATCTTGAAGACAAATTCAATATTAGTTCATCATAAAATTGTAAGTTATAGATAATTTCAATAAGAATAGGTGTTACTAAATAAATTTGAGCTTACTTAGGGATTATATTTTACAGGTTTTTTTTCCTTCCTCGCATTTTGAGTAGTGTAGGTTTTCCCTATTTACTAATATACTATTTTGTGGCTTAACTATATTTATAAAATTTTTAGTTATCGAAAAAATTATATTTGGTAAAGTTTAACTATACATGTCTTATATTCAATAATTTTAATATTTTAATTTTAGAAAAATATGACATTCTCCTTGTTTTTAATTTACCAAAATTTTTAATCTACAGTGTATATGTTTATATCATCTACTATCCAATGCATTAAAAATAAATACTCTCAAAAATTTTATATTTTATTGGTCCAAATTTGGTTTTATTTATTCTTATTATTTGTTTGGAATAGATTAATTTTATATAAAGAAAATCTATTTTTAAGAAAACATGTGCTTCATATACTTTTTCACTATACAATTTATTTTTATTAAATTTATCTCAAACAACAAAAATAATATATAATTACATGTATAAAATATTGCAAAATATATTTTCTTACATAAAAACAACTAAAATAAAACATTACATATTTCTAATTATATAAAAAAACATTTCATATTTCTTATACAACATTTAAAAAAAAAACTCAGGGCGCAGAGATGGTATAAATATCTTTTGACTTAAGTAAGATAGTGGGTTTGAACCTTCTTATACATACAGCTGTTTAAAAAATAAGATCAAAACTTTCCAACTCAAACAAAAAATTAATCTAAATATAAATAATAGTTTAAAAATATCGTCCACAATTAAAGTCCATTTAAAATACTGCATAGTCTAAAAAAAACTAAAAAAAGCATATTTCTTGTGCAAAACAAGTGAAGTTAGTTGGAGAGAGAATGGGCAATAATGTCATTTCAAAGGGCATGGAAGAAAGTAATAATAGTAATAGTACAGTTACTACTTTTCAAAACAGCATTCAAATGTATCCCACCACAGATGTCCTTTCCAGATTTCGTTACACACTTTCTCATCACGGCAACAAACCGGCTTCATCACCGTCCACGTGTGCGGCGGAAATCGACCCGCACGTGTAACCTCTCCAAAAAGCATCGTCACAGAGGACGACGACCAAAAGGTTTCTTGCAAACAAACAAAACGCAACGCATGCACGTTTCTACGTTACGACTAATAAAAACAGTGGGAGAGAGAGAGAGTGAGTGGTTGGAACAGAAAGGGTTTTTTTTAGGGTAAATTCTACTGTAATTCTTGAGATTTGATCATATTTTTGTGCGGTTCTTCAATTTTTAAAATTCTTCGGTTTGTTTTCTCGCTATTAACTCTGTTTATTTTTTTAATAAAAAACACAAAAAGATAAAATTAACCCCCTCTCTCTCATTTCCTTCTCTCGAAACATATCACTCATTTCTTTCTTTTTCCTCTCCATATTTTGTTCTCTCTCTTCTCTCCCTCTTTCTCTCTCTCTCTCTCTCTCTCTCACCTCTTTCCTATTCTCTCCTATGTTTCTCCACCACTGCTCTCTCTTTCTCTCTATCTCTATCTATCTCTCCACTACTCTCTCATCAAAACTCTCTCTCGTTCTCTCTCATCACCCAAAAAAATTGAATCCATATCAAGAACTAAACCCAAAAAAATCCATATCAATTCACTTCTTTTCATTCAAACAATCAACCCAATTCACAGTGGAGCTTGAACTTAAAAAAAATATATCCATAAACGAATACAGATCAAATTCTGAGAAAACAAAAAAACAATCAACCCAATTCGTCTTCTCTCTATAGCTTCTCTCTCTCTCTCTCTTTGCCACCATCGTGCTCTTCCTCCACCCATCCTCCTCCTCTGCCACCATCCTTGCAAGAGCAGAACAAATTAATTATTTTTTTGAAACAAATCCATATAGCACTTCTAGGACAAACTAGAATTACAAAAAAAAACAGAACAATCAACATCAAGCAATCATCATTAGAGCACTTCTAGGGCAAACCGAATCCGAAATTGCAAAAATGAAAAAAAGGTTTATCCCTCTATCTCTCTTGCTCGAAACCCAGACCGGTGTCTCCTTGTCCTCCTTTCTCCTCGAGCAGTGGTGGTGGGCGATCTGGAGTGTGATGAAGGGTGGGGCACCGACAGTAGTGATTAAGAGGAAGAGAGAGAGAGAGAGAGAGAGAGAGAGAGTAGGTGGTGAATGGTGATGGGAGAATCGGTGGGTTCAAGTTGGGACCTAAATTTTTGGTTTTAGGTTTTGGTTTTGGTGGTGGGTTTTGTGTTCATAAGAGAGAAAGAAAGAAGAAAGAATTGGTGGGTTTGTGTTTGGTTAGGTGTTTAGAGTTGGGTTAAAATTGTCCCTGGGTTAAAAAGGGCATTTTTGTCATTAGATGTTTAAAATTAATAGGTCTCATATGCCACGCCAGATTTTTGACGTGGCACATTAAATTTGACTAATATAGTTAAGAGCGAGGGACCGGACCAAAGGGTTTTGAAAACTGAGGGACCGCACGAGAGATATGGTCAAACCTCAGGGACTGCGGTGGAGTTTACCCTTTTTTTAAGGATTAAAAAAAGGACCTCAAAGTTCACGCATATGGATATGGTGGCAAAGCCAGAAATCAAAAAAGCTATCGATAAACGAATGGCACAAGTGACAGTGTGAAACAAAACCTCAACTCTAAAGGCGGAGGTGGGATTGGTGATGCCGATGAGGGGTGGTAAGGGTCCTTCGAACTCGGCCGACCCCACATCTCTCTGCCATTGTGTAGATATTTGGATTTCACTATTAACGTTCTAACGTATGTGTGCTTGTAACGATTCCTTTTTTGTGGTTTTTACAACTGTTAGTGAGTCTTGAATTTAACTTAAAAAATATAGACTCATTCTATACAGCCCTTAAAATTTTTAAAAAATACATATAATGCATTTCAATTGCACATCAATTCAACCCATACTCATAAATTCAAACTATACGACATAATTAGATCAGTCTTTTAATAAATATTCAGCTAATTATCAATTAAACTACAACTAAACCTAGAAGTACAAATTGTGAGGCAATATTAGCTTATTTTCTCTTCTAAATATTTACTTATGCGTCTAATTTTCATAAATCCATAGAAAATTTTCATAAACAAATTCATACAACAATTAAAACCAACACTACAGGAGACTAGAGCAAAAAGATGAAAATAGGAAGATAGTGAGTCTCAAAAAAACTCAAAATTGATGGCTTGATTGACAGCAAAAACAATATTTGTGGACTTAAAGGGATAAAAAGGGGTAGTGCTGGGTGCAAGTAGGAGCTTGTGCACCCGCTGGATTTGCCACCGTCAGGGATCGATTTGTATAGATATATACCCTAATACAATTTTTACTTGGCAACGTTTATAATTCTTTAGCAAGCTTCCCTCTATAACATCACGAGTTGTAGAGAGTCATTTCACATGTTCAAACATTATTTTTAGCTTATTTTATCTTCTAAATGCTAGTATTTGTTAACATATAAGCAGGTTTTAACATATAGCATATAACCTTTTTCTCCTATATGTTGAATTTCTACTAAATAAAATTCTCCCAAATAAGTCCCTTGTCCACTGGTTCGTAGATTATATGAAAAACGTAAATGATTGATAAAAAAAATTAGGATAGTATAATCAATTTACTACTAGGTAGACTAATTTAAACTAATTTGTTTGATGTTTGTACAAGTTTTAAATCTTTAATAGTATAGTTTCAAAAAATCTTTAATACTATTAATTCATCAAGATACAAAATCGTTTAGTACTATCAACGGATAAATAGTAATAAATCTCTTAATTTAATTTGTTTCATAAAAAATTAGTGTTAGTCTTACACTTAGCTTCAAATATTTAGTTTACAAACTTCACTATGGTACAAAACCTATTTAAATGAAGACTAATTAGACGAACATGAATTTAACTATTAAAACGTACATAAAACTTGAATATTTCATTATTTACATACCCAGTTATAATTTACTATTATGAGATTGATCAAGTGAACCCAAAGCAAAAATAAAAACTATTTCAATGTATTCGCGATTACAAAAATGCTTTTCGAAAAAGGTTGTAAATTAATTAGGGAGGTAATGTGCTGTTTATGAAGCTGTTTATTGTGTTTGGTTAATTTTAAGTTTTGTTTGCCTGATTTGGGGCTCTGTTACATAGATTTGGGGCAATGAAAACGAGATCCTCTTTTTAATACTGTGAAATGATGGTATTTTGGTTGTGGGTTTGTCCTTTATTATGTTTTTGGTATCTGTGGCCTTTTCATTACCGCTTCTTTGCAGGGAAATGATGATGACTCTTGTCCTTTGAAAGTAACACCCTATTTTCCCCCAATATCTTCTACCTATATTCACAAAAAAATATCTTTTAGTATGTATATATAAAATGTTAGTTGATTTAATTTTACTGATCAATCAAAATATATATATTTTATATTTTGAGTGACTGTTTATAAAATTAATTCAGATTAATTTGATAATTAAATTTAGGCTCACAATTTAATTTCAAAAAATTAAAGAACATTGAACGGTGAATTTTTTTAATAAGTTGAATATTGAACATTATGTAGTACTTCAAGTAGCGTAGAGGTTTTGTTTAATAGTTTTGAAGTACACTATTAAAGTATACAATTTGTTAATGTTTTTCGTGGAAGATATAAAATCGAAAAAAAGTAAGTGTTGTACTTCTTTATTTTAAAAAAAAAAAAGAATAAAAGGTAATTAACAAGTTTTTTGGATACTTATTTTGCTAAAAAATATATCTAGAGAAATTACTCGAAAGTCTTTGACATTTCATAGAACATCGATTAGCTTTCATTTTTCGAAACCCACCTCATTTGATTTTTATTCTCATCTTCACTGGTTAAATTTATCGTCTTGACATATATATGTATATAAGATAGATATTTCATTTTTAAAGTATATCCAGAATTTTGAAAAATTTCATGTAGATTAACGGTAATTAAACCGAGATGCCAAATCGAGGATTAGAGGCATCGCTAGCTCATTTGACCTAAATGATGCTAAGTTTAAAATCAAATTGTAATTATGCAACAATGTCCTAACCTAACAAACTATAAATTTGAAAAAGTGTACTTTCAGGAGAGAAATTCTTGAATGTAACATTCAAATTTCCAAAAACAAACTTGACGTGAGAAGTTGGTGAATATCATACATGAGGTGCAAACAAGCACCAGATGAAGATGAGATTTTGTGTAAGCTCTTTTGACACATCCAATGTGGCCACAAAATGATTTGGGTTTTGTTTTGCCAAAAGAAAGAATAAATGAGGTATGCGTGTGATAGAAGAGGATGATGAGAGTAACAAGCAACAAACAATTTCCTGTATTTCTTTTTTTTTTCCAAAACAAAAAGAAGAAATGAGTGCATTATTGAGGAAACAAATGCTTTTGTTGTCTCCTAGAAGAGCTGCAATGATCTCTTCAACAGTCAAAAAAGCAAAAATCCATCATCATCTTTCAACCAACTAGGAATAAAAACCTCTCTTCCACAAACAAAACCTCACTTCCCTAACCCAAATAACCAATAGCTATCTCAAAATTCGGGTGTTTGTTTGAGGAACATGACGTGCTTATTTAGTATGGACAACATATAATATATTTAAAAAAGTATATAATATGTTATATATAACTAATTTTATTAAAAGATGTATTATATTTTTATTTTTTATTATTTATTTTTATTAATTATTAAAAAATATTATATACTATCTGTTATATGCTACATTGTCAAACGAGCCCCATAATTACTTGTTTGAATTAGATTTTATAAAAAATAAATTATATAGTAAAATAGTAAAGAGAGTACATATTTTTTAAGAATAAATTGTGTTTATACATTTGTAGTCTATTTCAACCAAATTATGAGTTTAAAAAAATACAAAATTGTTTTGACCAACTCTTTTAACTTATCAAAAAAAAAACTATTATAACTCCCGAGGAATGAGAATATAGATCATAAAACATAGCGTATGCTAAAAAAGAAAAAAACCTATTATAACTCTTTGTTATTTCCTATTGTATTGCTTCTTTTCAAGTGAGTTTTTGGATTATCTGATTCAGCTAAAATAGCTTTCTTATGTATAATTCATTATTTCTTTTATTCCTTTTGTTTTTCGGATGTTAATTTTTTTATATTATTATTTTATATGATCGAATTAAAAAAAGTTTTGAAGGAGAAACTAAAAATCATTTGTCATTAGGGGAAAAATTTATTTGTCACTTTTTGTGGTTAATATCAAGAAATATTGTTGTGTTTTTTGGCCAAGAATCCAAAATAAAGTATAGGTGTTACTGTTTTTTAGGAGGAAGTGTTACTGTTAAAACGCCTTATAAAGTTTTTTTGGATAAGTCATTTTATTTGCTTTCAACTAAAAAAATAGAATTCTCGATCTCTTATTTTTAAAATTAATTTTAATACCAATTAATTATAAACTGATTAGTAATTCCTTATAAAATTGTACTAATTTTATTTTAAATATCAATTGTAAAGAGTGAATTAATTTTTTTATCACAACTAGAAAGCAAGGGAATCCAAAATTTTGGTACAATCAAATAAAATTAGAAAAATATTTTTTAATTTTATTGTTTAGTTTATTCGATCAATAAGTTTTTTAACTTACCATCGATTGAATACATAGAAAAGTAAAGATAGTTAAGGTTTCCTTTTAGAATCAGAAAATATGCACTGTGGATCCACTTAAAAAAAATGGGTCCGCTTATGCCGAGTCATGGGTAGAACTCGAACCCAAACACTACCTGAATTCATTACGTATCAATTGGGTTGGTTAATAAATAGGTTTTCGTTAACTAACTAGTTCGGTTAGGGTTTGGATTTCTGATTAGTTTAGAGAACCCGATCAATATAAATAATACTAACTCTAGGAAACCCTAATTCACTAATGTTGCATAAGTTAAGATACACAAAAGAGAAACACTATCTTCCTCTCCTCTCCCAAGCCATCGACCATGTGTGGCTATGGAGGAAGACTCTGTTCTTCCTAACAGATGACATATAGATCGTTTTGTGGCTCTTAGGTTGTAGATCCATGTCTCGTTCTCGATGTTAATCCGTCTATGATTTGTAAAGACTAGCAATAAGTTGTTTCATATGCATCTGTTTGTATTCTTCCACTGTGCGTACCAAAATAGGATCTCGATTCATATTTAATTATCTGTTAATTGTTTATTGTAGATTAGTTATGATGCTTACAAATCCTATATTCAAATGCTTTAATACATTTTTAATCCTTACTCTTTTGTTTTTCATCAAAAAGTAGAAATGTTTAGTTTTTTTTTTTATTTTTTTCATCATATAAACTCTCAAATAATATACGGATATAGGAGAGTAGGAAACTAGAAAAGCTCAATAATCATTCGATTTTTACCAAATAATTGGGAAATATAATACAAAAGACAAGGATTTTGATCAAGGCTTTACGGAAAAAGAAGGATAAAAGGCAATTGAAAGGCACATTATATTAAAGTGGTACAATCATTCCAAAAGTTCAGTTAAAAAAAAAATCATTCGAAAAGTGAAGATGAGGAAATTTTAAGTGCGACACTCGCATTGAGAAATTTTGAACAACTTTAGAGGCTGATTTAAAAAATTTATATATTTCGTTTGGTTTGACTCATTTAAAATGTAGTATTTGATAAAATTAATGTGCCTAGTTAGTAAAACTATCAAATGTGCAAATTTATCGAAATTTCGCATGCTTCAAATGTTTCATATTTTTCTTCAAAAAAAATGTTTCATATTTATTTATGAGGCTTGAAGTTCCACCTTTTGGAGCTATTTTTCAAGAATAACATGTTTAAAATAATATGTTTTTTCATTGACTCATAAATAAGATATGTATAAGTAACGGTCTATAGAGGGCTCATAGTTAAGAATATGGTGGTGTTAGCCATCTTAAATCTTAACATACTGAGAAGTAGACTTGTTGTCGGTTTTGGAACCGACAGTTCCGGTTTGTCAAATGTGAGAACCAGAACCAGACCGTGGTTTTTACGGTTTGGTCCGGTTTCGATCCTGTTTCGATTCCGCTTTTGACCGATTTTGACGGGTTTTGACAGGCTTAACAGCCGGTTCGGTTTCGGTTCGGTTCCGGTTCGATTTCCTATTTACTTTTTTTTTTCAAAATTTTGTTTTTAATCCGTTATTTTATCCTGTCAATTGGTTTGTAATTTTTGTTATATTCAATAATTAACTATAATACTAATAATACATTTTATTCTAAAGATTTTTTTAATAATTTTTAAAAAACTTTAAATTTTTTATCACCACTAGAAATTTTCTTAAAATGAATTTTAAAAATATCGGAACTAGAAACTCGTCCTCCTGCTCCCCCCTCATTTCCTTGGGTGGGAATTGGTTGAATTTGACTCTCTTGAGTTCCAACATTTTCAACATCAAAACTTTCAAAATTTTTATTTCCACCAAAATTTTTCATTACTACAAAATAAATATATAAATATTAATTAAATGTAATGAAATAACAAAATAACTAAATTAAACTATAGTAAAAAAGTAGAAGAAATTTGAAAAATGTAATTGTAAAAAATAACTTTGAGAAATGTAGAAAACGTAATTGTAATAATAAAATGTATAAATAATTAATAATAGTAATTTATAGAAAAATGAATTTTTGAGAGAGTGTAAAAGAGACTGAGATTGAGAGAGAGAAAATGGTGTAAAATTGGTAAGAATAAGGTGGAGTATTTATAGAGTTGAAAAAAAAAAAAAAAAAAGAAAATAACTGTTGGAACCGCCGGTTCGTCAGTTTTTAAAACGTGGAACCGAAACTTAAACGGTAAACCGCCGGTTTTAGTCGGCCGGTTCTGGTTCCAGTTCAATTTCGGTTTTGACCGGTCTGGTTTCAGTTTGGTTCGCCGGTTTCGGTTTGATTTTTACAACTCTACGTCTATGTATCATTTCATTTTGGCCTAATACATGTGAACCCCTTGAACTTGTATTGATCGTGCACTTTGCCCCCTAAACTTCGAGTTTGCTTACGAATTCCCTTGAACTTGCTAAAAATCATCATGAAACCATGAATAGGTAGGTATTAGATTAACGTGTGTGATGTGGCTTAAAAATGCCAAAGTGGAAATAAACAACAAATCCACGTCTGAATTTTAAGTCTACCTCAACAATCCACTCAAACTAATCCAACCAAACATAATCTGCTAACCGATCAAGACCAAACCCTAACCACCCCCATAAACTGATCCGACCGGAAACATAATTTTCCAACTGACCAAACCCATCCTTTCTTCTTTTTTTTTTTTGAACTCTTGAAACCCTAATAATCAACTTGTTTCCAGATCAATCTCCCTCCCTCGATATGTCTCTCTTTATTCCTCTCCATCCATTGCTCCCTCTCAAGTCGTCGCTCCCTCTCAGTCCGTCCCTTCTTCCTCTCAATTCGTTGCTCCCTCTCGCTGGATTTATGATCTCTTAGACAAATTGATTCATCAGAACCTACAACCACCTTGACAGCCTCAATCGATTCGTTTTCAAACTTGGATTTTGAGATGTTCTGGAGCTTTTTTGTTTAGAGTCTTTGATTTGTCTTTTGTATAGGACCCGTTTTCAATTTTGCTTCTTCTTCTTTTTTTTTTTTTTTGAGGTCTATGACGCTTTGAATTTTTTTTGGGTTTGTTGCCATATCAGGAGCTTCGGTTTTGTTTGGAGTTTTTTTTTTGGAATTTTGCCTCTTTGTTTCAGATCTGTCATATTGTTAAACCTTCAAAAATTTTGGATATGATTTTGTTGTCTGCAAGATTGTTATTGAATTGATTGGTTGTGGTGGAAAACAACAAAGCCAGTGTGACGAACCATCTGAATTTGCAACAGAGCCAGGCGTGACAAACATGGAGTGGAAAACATCTCCCAAATCTTTTACTTCATAAGAACTGGAAGATGCACATTTCATTCCCCCAATCCGGCTGTGTAAAATATATCAAAAAAGTTAATATTTGAAATTTTTGATGTTAGAACTTTTTATGACTTCAGATGGATTTTTATAAATGTTACTCAAAAAGATGTATATAAAACTTTCAGTTGGCGATAACAACAGCCCAATAAAATCCAAATTTCGTACATAATGACAGCAAGAGAGGATTGAATCTTTTCATTTCTCTAATGCCCAGAGATCGAAAATTTTAAGAAAGCTACAAAATCAAGGTTGGTTTGTGTAGAGAATTCAGTTAGTGAATGGGCATTACAGAAACAAATGTGTGTGTGGGGGGTGGGGGTAGAGAAAGGGAGATTTTTTTGGAGAGAGTGAGTTTGTGTTGTGTGATGTGATGTGTATGGTGTGAAAAAGAAGGTAAGAGAGAGAGAAGAGAGGTAGGCATTAGTCTTTTTGTTCCATGTCATACACTTTTACCATCATGCTTACAAACAATTGAAGTCACGCACATTGTCAACGCACTACCACGTCAGTATAATTGGGGTTAAGTTATTACGTTTTCAATGTTTGAGGGGTAATAAGAATATTTTTATAAGTTGGAGGGGTCTGTAAGCAATCACAAAGTTCAGGAGGGAAATTGCATTATCAATATAAGTTCAGGGGGATTTCATATATATTAGGCCTTTCATTTTCAAAAATGTCACCATATGATTTGTTTTCAAAATGTAAGAACTATCTTCTTTGATAGAAATTCAAACCCATAATTAATATTAGTACATGTTTTTGCTTGAAGAAATACTAGTCATTTCATTTTTTTATTAACGTGACGTTATTTTATTCAAGTATTTTGATTGGTAAAATTTAAGACTATGTAACCCACTGCTATACAAAGAAATTGAAAGGAGATGAACATTGAAAGGTGATGAGAGATGTAATGTGGCGACTTTCTAACCAATTTTTGGAGACCGCCATTGCCCATATAATCTCATCATTTGTATAGCTTTCATGCAACAAAAAATGAGAGCAATAAATAAACTTAAAATGAGTATTTTGTAAGCAAGTATTCTTGTGAGAATTGGTGAGGCCATTGGGAGTTTTTGGGACTTTGGCTTTGAGAAAAAATTCTTTGGCTTCGGGTCAATTTTATATTGTCTCTGCTGTTCAGTCTCTGCAGGCAAGCAGTAACAAGTTGATCAATCATGGACTGACAGAAGATTGAGATGCCATTTGGAAATGGGGTGGACCTGCCCTGCAAAATCGTGTCTTTGGTTGGCTCTTCATGGCAGGTTATTCACCAACTCACAACGGGTGGTGCGTCGACTTTGTGACACTGCGACTTGTAGCCGTTGCCAAAATGGTGTCGAGATGGTCCTCCGAGCTTTAAAAGATTGTCCCATTGCTGAGAATTATTGGAGGCCAATTCTCACCTCCTCCCCTTCAGGTAGGTATGTGATTCCTTCTTTTCTATGAATTTGAGAGAGTAGTTGATTAGTAATATATGCCGCAAAGCTCTCCGTGTGAACAATCTTCCTCGGTCGTTGCTGTTTGGTATTGTGGTTTGGAAATTGTGGTATGCTAGAAATGCTGAAGTGGTTGCTGGAGGCATGAGACCGAAATCTGTTGGCCCTAATTGTATCCCTTTGGCTTATAATTTCCTTCGGGTTTCTCGCATTGTCAACCGTTTCCATCAACTGAGTAATCTGACATGCAATGTTGCGAAGCCATTTAACAGTGAGGTATGTATTAATGTTGATGGAGCTGGTTCCTTTACTTCCTGCTCTTCTGCTGTTGGTGTGATTGCCAGGGATAATGTGGGCTTTGCTCTCCATTGCTGCAATATTAAACTTGGTTTCTTGTCTTTACTTATAATTAAGTTGGTGGCGATTCGTAGTGGCCTAGAGCTGGCTATTGAGAAAAACCGATTTGTTGTTCTCCTTGAGTCAGATTCTTTATTGGCTGTTAATATTTGTAACTCAGTACTCCCTTGGAATGGTAATCATCAAGCTCTTATCTTTCGTATACGGCAATTGCTTGCTTCGACAGGCGCCACTATTTGTCATGTCCCTAGGAAAATGAATCTATGTGCGGACTGGATTGCTAAGCATGGCTTAGTTCAAACTTTCAGAACACATGATTTTGTTATGTTTCCTCAGCCACTTATGTCTTTTATTTTTTGATAAAATTTATGATTGTAACCACATAATTTCTCCATCACATAAATGATGACTATCAATAATATTCGATGAGGTACCACCCTCTTTCATTAAAAAAAATATCTCCTAACTAGTAAAATTTATACGATCATCTTCATATAGGAGTTGGCTTTTAAGTCGAACCATACAAATTTTGGTGTCTATTTTATTTTTTATTCTTTGCTTCTTGCTCATCTTTCCTAAATAAATATTTGAAGATCATAAATTAACAAATAGTATCAGCGCCACTAAATTGTAAACAAATTAAGTTTAAACATAAAAATATAACTCAAGTTTCACGAAATTTTTTTATTAAACCAAGTTTGAACTCTAAAACATAGTTTTGTTATACCCCTACATAAATGATTATTTTAGCAAATTGAGTTATTACTTTTAGATTAAATCTTTTATAAATTGAAATGATAACCTTTCACAAATTCTTTTTGTTGAAATTAGAAAAAAAAAATGCGAACTTGAACAAAACATAGTAAAAATTTCAAAACCTAAAACAAACTATAGCTTCAGTTGAATTTTTGAACTTTCAAACACATTTGTTTATTCTTTCAAAGAAAAACTTAATAAACTCAATAGCTAATTTAAGAACATGTTAATTTAATTTAACAGTTCGAATCTCCATATGCATATTAATCTTATTAAACTTGAGAAAGCATAAGCCTTACAGAACATAATTCATGTTCATCTAATACCGAAAACCAGGTCAAAAGATGAATGATGTTAATGAGTGTGTGCCATTGGAAAAAAGACTTGAACTAACAAATGAATATTAGACAAGTTGTATACAGGTATCATAACAACTCCGAAAGCAAAAATCAGACTATAATCGGTGGGAAGATTTCTGATAAATCATTTTATTTCCTCCCACTACGGATCGAACATATGACCTCTTAGATCTGGTGTTTACTCCAATACCAATAAGTTACAAGCCCATTAGTACCGATGAACTACACGGCAGGAAGTTGTTTAGGTCATCCATCCTCAAGGAGCTCTCTGTGCACATGCATACACGAAGTGCTGCAGTATTTGTAATTATATCTATGAAATGGTATTTTACCAGCCAATGATGCATTGCAACAGCAACCCGTGACGTCGCCTCGTAGAACACCACTGGCTTGTGCTGTGCTTGGCACAGGGCTTGAGCCACTGCCTTGAGCATTTAGAGATGCTTCCGCAGCCATTCTTCACTCCGCGGCAGCTGCCCTCTTTTCCCTCTATATCCAGAGCCCTCTTTTGCTGCTCCTGAAAAATTCAGGACTGCTTAGAAGTCAAAAGAAAAGCCTTAAGAGGAACCAATTTTCTGCAACAGTACTCAACATGAATCCAGAACTGATTTATCAGAAATCGTCTCAAATTTTCATGTACTCAACCTCATGGTAACTCAAATTCTCTCACAGAAAATAATAAAAGGTGATAAAAAATTCACCTCTAAGGATATTAATGACTTTCCAATTGGCTGTGCTTTTCCTTTAACTGAAGATGTGGTAGATCCATTTTGTGTGAGTGCTCTGGCATTTTGATCTGATGTTTCCTGAGCCTGTTTTCGCATCCACAATGTAAAAAGTGTCAGAGGTTTAGAAAACATGGTTGATTTCACATCCAAAATTAACGGCTAAAGCATTGTGATTCAACTGACTCGTATAGAATTAGCCACAAAAATTTAGTGTTTTGCATATGATACACAAATACAAGTTTAGTGAAAAATAACCATAGTTAAAGCAACAACATATAGAATGCGAGCTCATATCAGCTATCAGTAAAAACCAGAATTTATAAATACTTCAGCTGCAAGTACATACAAATACCTGAGATTTCTTCTCTCTGGCTTTACGTAATTTCTTCAATTCTTTTGCCCTTGCTTTCCTCTTGGCATCTTTCTCTGCCTGAAAAAGCAAAGGTCGTCAATAACTTGTCTAGCTCAATTTAAGTATGTTGTCAACTACTGCTTTCTGAATGCCAGGCAAAATCCAAGTTGAAATGCATATGCATCTTAAAATATTAATTTAAAATATCCCATCATAATTCAGAAGTGACAACTATAAGCTTGTCGCATAACCAAAGAACTTAATCACCCTCATAAATGCTTCTCTCCTTGTGTCTTCGGAAATTGGTACACTACTCCATTATCTATAGACTATCATAATCAAACTAATTGAGAGATCCATGCTAGTGCTACTTTGAAAAAAAAAAAGAACATTTCCATGCTTAACCTAGCAAATACTACTTGTCTTGCTCAGCATACTATCAATTAATGAACTTCTCAAAAAGAAATCAGACACAGAAAAAAGAATACAGATTTGAAGCATGATATGCAGGATATGTTAGCATGGAGAATTTAACACTATTATAACAATGCAAAACCAGAATCAACAGACAGAGAACAATTGAACGGTACAAAAGAAAGGCATGAGAAGAAAAATAGAAAAACTAATAAACACACAGGACAAGTACCTGCTTGGCCTCTTGAGACTCTTCTATCTCTTTTGTCAATGCACTGGGTACATTAGCAGCATGCCAATCCCACATATCAATATTTGAGGCCATAAAGCACCTGAACGTATTTCTAACTTCTTTCTCATTCGCTAGCATATAAGGGGTCCTTCCCCTTTCATCTTTGATACAAGGATCCATCCCCTGTTCTAGAAGTTCCAAAACTTTATCTGCATTGCCAGATTTTGCTGCTTCATGCAAAGGCGTTGTCTTCTGAACAACGTCACTGTCATTATCACTTGCTAAAAAAATGTTCGTCAGATGCTTTTGACTTGAAGAAGCTTCAGCAGTTCTGTATAGTTGTCAGGATTCTTTCCAGAGGACTCTGACTTGCTGTCAGTAATAGTGCTTAAGCTTAAAAGCAAATTGTCTTCAACATGTGGCAGAATGTTTTCCTCATCCACTTCATAAGTAACTTGTGTCAATTGGTTATATATACGCCTAGCCTCTTTTAATGTAGGCCGGCGGACATTTAGTGGTATATTTCGGATAACACAGTGTTGATAGCTAAAATAGGCTCTATCACCGTCAAGGAGCATCTGTCTATTGCTAGAAGGAGCATAAATAAAAACACAAGAGGAAGCGTCAATATAAGGCTTCCAAGCAGCAAGTAGTTCTAGAATATCCTATCATATTTTATATAAAGAATAAATCAGCATAACCAAAAATAACAAAGTACCTATCAGTATATCCTTGCATATACTCAAATGATTACAAACTGATAGTATAAAACAATCTAACAAGCTGACACCTTCTTTAAAGCAAGTTCATTATACCGACGAAGTGAAGCTCCTGCAGAATGTGCAGCCCTGCCACCTGCATCCTATGTAGCACGGAAACGGAAATTGAAACGGCAACGGGAACCGTCAATTTTAAAAAATATAAGAAACGGAAACGTGGAAAATGTGTAAATAATAAAAATACATAAATATCTTTGTAAACATTAAAAATATAAGAATGTATTTAAAAATATATATAAAATATATTATAAATTTAAAGTTTCTTAACAATAAAAGTATCTAAAACTTTCATAATCTATATTTCAAAAAAAAAAACTTTCATAATCAAAATTGAAAGGAAAAAAATAATACAATATATTTTATAGTACTTTCTCCACGATTCAAAGTAAAAAACTTATAAAATAAATAAATTGATAAGGTTTGAGTCCTGCTTTACTTTGTGGCGTTGAGTGGATTTCAAAATTTTTTATTATGGTTTAAAATCATTAGGGTTTGATTTTTTATAGTGGAAACGCGTTTTTGATTAGGAAACGTTTCCATAATTAGGAAACTTGCCCGAAACGTTTTTTAACGGTTTTCTGTTGGTTTCCTTTTGGAAACGTTTCCGAAACGGGGAAACTCATCCCTGCCCACGTTTCCGTGCAACATAGCCTGCATCTTTTGATGACTGTTTTTTCCCAGCTTTGGCTCTCACAACATATCTGAAATATAAAAAGTTAGTTACCACATATCAAACAAAAAAAAAACAGATCGACCTAAAAAAGAACAATCAAAAGCTCCAACCTATGAAACGTTTTACGAGCAACAACCGAGCTACCATGAAAAACACAACCAGCAAAATGTCCGCCACTCACGAGCAACACAATCCTCAAATGTGAACATCCCTGCCCTCATGAATCAAGAATTTCAACCTCTCAATCACTCCTTTCTCTGACAAGCATCGGGCACACCCAGGATTGTCAACCAAACTGTCCCTATCACTCTCAAAACGAACAATTTCAGATTCATTCAAAATCAAAGACCTCCAGAACGAAACCCTCTCCCCCGTCTGCAATTGCACAAATAACTTCAGCTTACTACTTTCACTCAATCCCTTCTGCATATCATTCCGCAAAAGCAATGCTTTCTCTGCTTCATCCTCTGATCCTGATATACTTGAAATGCCACAGTCCTTGAAAGAATCCGAAGTCAACTCATCAAAATCATCCTCATTCACAATTGCCTTCCCGGCAACGCTTAACTTAACCTGTTCAGCAATTCATAAACATTAACATAAATAATTTTAAAAAAAAAAAAAGTGGGCAGAGACATTAACAGCACCGAAATTAGATATGGCGAAAACAGAAGAAGGGAAAAAAGCGAAATTCGAAACTTACATTAATTCGATGAAAGTCGGACTTGAAGTGGGAGCGCTGATCAAGGAGAGACTCGAATTCGGACTTGCAAGTGTTGCAGGTCCATCGAGGGGCAGCGACGCCGTTTTTCGAAACATTCTCTTCTTTGACATTGGCTTCGTCGGTGGTTTCGACGCGCGGGGGAGTGGACTCTGATTTTTCTGAGGTGTCGGATAGGAGAGATGCGGACGGAGAGAGTAAGCGGCAGGCGTCGAAGAAATCGGCTGGTACTTCAAAGATTGAACGAAACCGTTTCCGTTGTGGAGCTGATGTTGTTGATGTCTCGGAGGTTGTGGCGGCGGTGGTTGGAGGAGACTCGGTTGCCATGATCTTTCTGTAAGAGCTGACCTGATAACCTGATATGGGGTTTTATTCGAGTAATGTTGATTGTCGTAATATTTTTGGAAAAAAAAAAACTATTGACATCTTTTTCTTTTTACCACAAGAAATAGTGATATTTGACATAACACGATCCCCAATTTTATTTTTGGGTAGTTTTATATAAAAATATAATTTTTATAATAAAAATATTTTTAACTTACAACTCTATTTCTAACTTTAAAAAAAATATTTTTTTAATATTCTTTCTAAATCACATTTTACTTCTTTCTTAATCAAACACAAATTTAATTCTTTCTTAAATTAAGTGGATTGATATATTATTTATTTTAATTAAAAAATAAGTATAATTTAATCGTATTATATTTTTAGTTAAGAATTAATAATAAAAAATTTAAACAAACAAACATTACATTGATTAAAAAATAAAAATACACGCAACAAACACATAGATATCGTTCATCCTACATAAAAATAAATAAACAAACAAAAATTATATTGCTTTCTAATTATCTTCTATTAAAAAATAATTAGAAAGCAAAAAACACATAAAAATAGAATAAAACATAATTATTCAAAGATCATCTGAATTCGTATATTGCTCTCATAAATGCTCGATCAATGCATTGCAAAGTGAAATATGTGCATCTTTGTCCTTGATTTGTTTGTATCGTCCAAGGAATTGTTCAAATCGTCTATTTTCATCTTGTCCAAATTCAACTGTTGGACTTGACACTTCCCTTGCATCATTAATCTGTGTATGAAGATCTCGTTTATCCTTAATTATCATGCTATGCATGATAATGTAGACAATCATTATATCATGTAAGACATTTTTTTCTCCAAAAACATGTAGGTCCTGCAACAATTGCAAAACGAGATTGTAACACTCCAAATGCATGATTGACATCCTTTCTACATGCCTCTTGTCGCATGGCAAAATACCTTTTCTTATTTCCTTAAGGCTCGTGAATTGTTTGCATAATAGTGGACCATTTCAGATATATATTGTTAGCTAAAACAAACATCAATTAAAATACACACAACATAACAACAATTAGAAACTAAAACAAATTCACTCCCTTTCATTCATAAAACAAACATAAATTAACATTGTATTCGAATTAATTAATTAATTAAATCATCAAATAGTTAAAATATAAAAACATCACAAATAAAAATATTACAATTATGTAAATCAATTAAATCATCAACTAACATTGTATTCAAATTAATTAATTACATCATTAACTAATTTAAACATACAAATAAAATATACAAAATAGTCTAAAATATATTTATGTAAGATCAGAGCAAAAAAAAAGCTACAGTATTTGGTGCTGCTACAGTACCACTCATCGTCTGGGTTGGAGAGATCTTTTTGCACAAATTTTGTGCTGGGTTGGAGATGGTTTTAAAGGGAGAGATGAGCCTGTTCCTGTACAATTACAGAAAATAACCCCGTTAAAATTTTAAATACAAAATGTGTATCTCAATGATTTTTTACGCCCATGCGTGAATTTCAACAACCATCCAACGAAAAACAGTAAATCAGCCCACCAATCCACGTTTTTAATTATCTTTTTAATTTTTATTCCTTAGTGTTTTTTGTGACATTTGTTTTGGTCTCTTCTTTTTTGTTTTTTTTTTCATTTTAGTCCTTTTCTTTTACATTTTCACATCAACCAAGGTTTTTTTTCACAATCTAAAATATTTATTTTATGTTTTACTTGATGTGATCTTGCTTTCCTCCCCGTTTTTTTTTTATTTTACAATTTATTTTGTTTTTTTAGTTTTAAATTATTTATTAATTTTTAATCATCTTTTCATTTTTTATTATTGTTTTAATATTTACAAAAAAACTAATTAAAAACAAAATTTTCTTCTTTTTTTATTTTAATTTTTTTGTTTTAAAAAAAACAATTTTATATCAACATTAAATAAAATTTATATAAACCTTCATTTTCTTTCCATAAATTTTTTTTTACTAAAAAACAACCTTATAGTAAATCTTATATTAACCATCATTTTATTTTCTTTCCATAGAAAATACACTGTAAGTAAACCTTAAAAATTTAAAACAAACTTAAATAAAATACAAATAAACATTTTAAAAATCTTAAGTAAAACTAAACTAACAATTAGAAGCTTAAAAATAAACTCAAATCAAAACAATATCAACTCAATATCAACACAATATTAACTCAATTATCAACTCAATATCAATGTTGAATAAAAATACTCAAAATCAATACGATGTCAACTCAATATCAACACAATATCAACCTTAAGTAAACCTATCCACATTTCCATCCACATCATTCGCTTATTTTCACTCTCAACTCATCTCATTAAATCACAAATAACAAATACACATTAATTGATCTGAACAAATAAAAGAACAAAAACACAAATAACAAATACACACTCATCTGTAATTTTCAGAAATATTAAGGATTGAAATTAAGATTTGACAAAAAGCAAAATCATAGCTGCTAGTGTTTCACTACAGAGACTGATTTCAACCAACAAGAGCAACAATGACGGTAGATCTCGACAACGGCATCATGACGTCAGCTCCATCGCCAATAGCGACAACGACGCGCAACGTCAACGCCATCACGAGCGACAACGAACATAGATCGTCTTCGTTGTGCTCTCGTCGCCGTCCCGCTGTGGCAAAAGCTAAATCTAAAGAGAGCAACAAGGAAAAGAAGCAAAGCTCAAATCTGGAGCTTTGGATTCTAGATGAGGTCGAACGCGCAACTCAGACGGTGGCGGAGAAAGAGGAGGATGGTGGCGGAGAAGGAGGACGAACATTGATTATGGTGACCAAATGAGACATAAAAGGGCGAGTAGAAGGCTGTACTCCGTGTAATTAAGAAATGGACTCATTCAAACAGTAAAATATAATCCGAAAATTAAGAAAAAATGCTCATCTCCGTGTCTTTAAAAGAAAAGGTGAAGATGATAGTGTATAGAGTAATTATCCCATCAAAATTTTGAGCACACAATCGATCCACACTTGCTTTCCACAACCCAAAAGTCAAAATACAAGAATTCCTAAAAAAATGCATTTCGAAAAAATGGATTCGCTCATGACAGGATGTGTGGAACTTGAACTCGAATTTGAATGAATATCCAATAGGTTCATGTTTAGTTGGAATTATTAAGCCTAATCATAATGAGTTTTCATAATGAACTCCTAATTAGAGTAGAAGAGCTCACTCGTTGTCACCATATAACAAACTAGCTTAAAATCCTAACTAACACAACATACAATATATACAAAACACAAAAACTCTCTCCCCTTTAAGTGTGTCTTGTCGGCCTTGGTTGCTAGAAGGCGAAGATGGGTACACTCCATTCATTCCTGCGAGAGATCATTATGTGGCTCTTAGAACATCTTTAGTGGTTATACTCATTGTGAGTATGATTGTCATGTCACATCAATTTTTATTAAACTCTCTCTTCATTAAATCTTCTTTTCTATCATTATACTCTTTTTTATACTCCATCAAATGTCCTATAATTACTTCACTCCTCATTTAATTCATTTATAATATATAATTCACAATAAAAATATTTATTTAACATATCAATTTTATAATTTTATGTAAAATAAATAATATTTTTGAAATTTTATTTTAAATTATTTTGGATAAATTATTTACCCAAAATTAGTGGAAATAATATTTTCTATAAATTAGTGTCAAGTGAGTAAATATTAAAAAAAATGTGTAGTTTAAAAAATAATTAAAATTAAATAAATTTAACAATAAAACAAAATACATTGAAAATAATGCAATACATTAACTTAAAGTACATTACTTGATGATATAAAATCCTAAAATACATTAACTATAGTAATACCCTAAATTAAAATTAAAATACAACACACTAAAATACATTAATACATGCCCTGTTTTTGTTTGATAATAGCAAAAATTTTTTTGTGCTTTTAAAGTTGTTCGGGAGTCACGGTCGAAGTATCCCTTAGCAATAAATCATATTCGGCGAGTTGCTTCATCTCTTGTCCAATTTTCATTTTGGATTCTATCTTTTCTCTCCATTCATTCCACTTTTGAGAGAAAAATTGATCATGATTTGAATCTATTTGACAAGAGAAGAGAAAGAATTGTAACTGAGATTGTGTGTGTTTGATAGAAGAAGAGAGAAAAATGTATTTGAAATTGCGTATAAAAAAATATATTGAAGTGGAGTTGAGTATTTATAAGTGAATAAAGGAGAAAAAAGGGCCAAACAGTCCCTTCAGAATTCAAAAATAAAAAATAAAAAAACCCTCAAAGATTTAGAAATATTACCCAACTTGTTCTTTTCAAAACAATTGTTAAACTATTGTATAACAATAATAAAATAGTTCATACATATAATAAAATATTTTCAGTAAAACAACTTATAGCTTACTAAATTGAATGTAGTTATAAAATAATAATAATGATAATTTAACAAAAAATCAAATACAGAGTTGTACCCAATAACCCAATAACTTATCGGTGTAGAGCTCTAAACAAAACAGAAGGAGTCTAACCAAAAAGGCCTTACTAACCAAATCAAACGACTCTTCACTAAGTATCTGGATGTCAAAAAATTGTCGAGAATAAAGGGATCACCTGAAAGATTAAAATAAAAAATAGACAAAAAAGGAAAATAAAGGGTGAGAACCCAACGAGGAATAACACTCTAGAGTGCCTCATACGTGCCTCACAAATACTGTTTGAAAACGGTTCAAAAAATTCCACACGCAGATATAGCCAAATATACATATGGGTATACACACTATATATAAGAAATAGTGTTTTCAAAAGTCCATTTAAAAAACGTTCGCAGACAAAGCATATGTCCTGCACGCATACATTCAGGGTCTAAGCAAAATCTTTCAAAAATATTTTCAAACTTTATTAAAGCTAGTATACTATCAGAAACCCAATGAAATCCTTCAGAATATATTTTAGCTTATCAGAGATTTCAAAAAAAAGTCCAAAAACTCTTTAAGCTGTACTGAAAATTTCAAAATAGAAATCAAAAACCTTCTTAGCTTATTAGAAATTCTAGAATCAAAGGGTTTGCCACGTAGGCGTGATAATAATAATAATAATAGTTACAAAAATATAGTATCGTGTATAAGGGACCAAAAATAATGATGTAGTATAACAGGGGTGGTCTCCGCCACAACCCCAAGTGTATAATAAATGTGGTCTCCGCCACTAAACAAGAACAAATCATGTGTTGGGTCGGAATACATGGCTACCGACATCCCTGGTAGCTGAGATTTCCCAATGCATTGGTATACTAAAGACTACATTTACCCTACATAGCACAAGCGCTCCATATCCGAAAACATGTATAATATTATCAAATCAAAACAATTAGTCATGCAACCGAGCATATAAAAAACAAAGGGATATATATATATCGAAGTTCAAAAATGAATTACTGATTATTAAAATCACATAACCAGTTTATTAGAAAAATATTCAGAAATTCAGACAAAAAACTTGTTACAAAAAATGTATGAAAATCCCAAAACTGAGTATCCAATATAGGAATTACAATAAATATCAAAACATAATATTTATTTCAAAATAAAAAACATAACAGTTTCCAAACTGAATTTTCGTTACAGAGATTTTCACAAATATCATATTTTAGGATTTTCAATCTTTTAGTTATTCTAGATTACATGCAAAAGTCAGACACATAAAAAATATATAATTTTAAGAGACACAACTTATGTGTCTGAAGCTGTCATCCACTCACCTAGCTATCCAAGCTTGATGGCCCGGTCACGCACCACCGGTGGCTGGCTGATCACACTGACTGAAACACGAAATTGAAACAGTTACAAAAGCAGAACCAAAGTTATGATAATAGTATTGTGGCGGTACCAAAATGCATGAAGATGCAAATACAGACAATGACCCTGATAAGCCCTTTTTGAATGAAGATCTATCGCCCTCGCCTCGAAAATCAAATATCTTATAAAACTACATTTTAGTCACATGACCTACGTAAAATTACGTTTTAGTTCCCAAACTTTTAAAAATATAAAACAATCCTCAAAGAATTTTGAAATTACTAATTAGTCCTCTGAGTAGTCAGAATTTTAAATTAGTCCTCAAACTCTCAGAAATTGCAAATCAATCCCAACATGCAAAATATCAAATATGATCCTCCAATAATTCAGAATCATAAAAAATTATACTTTTAGTCATCTTGATAGAAAACTATTCCAAAACATCCAAATCTTGATTCAACCGATAGAAATCGTTTTGAACCACCTACATTGACTCTAATCGACCTCCCGAACATGAATCTAGCATCAGTTTCATCAAAACAACAACAAAATCATCCAAAATTACTCAAACCCGAGCTAAACCCTAGTCCACTCAATAACTTTTCAAATCTCATGATTCCAAGCTTAATCTATATTAATCTAACCTTAATCCATCATAATCTATCATCCGCTAACAACCATTCCAATAGAAATTGACAGAAATTCGAACCCTAGCTAAATTCGACCAAAAAGCGAATTTTGAAATTAAATGATGAAATAAGATGAAAGAAAAGTCAATCTTACCTCAAAAGATGCCTAGGAGTGATAGGTAAACAATGGGGAAGTGATTCAAACGAGTTTGAGAGAGTTTAGAGTGAAAAAGAGAGTGAACCGAAGTGCGTCGGAGAGGGGGTTTTATAGATCTACGACCCGTTAGTCGACTTTCCAACCTCGCGAGTCGACTACCCAAGCATGTTCTTTACTAGTCGACTACCCAAACCACTAGTTGACTACCAAGACATATTTTTTCACAAATTGATTTTCTTCACTTCTTCCATTCAATCCTATCGAAGACCACCGAAATCAAAAGACTTAAATTACTCCAAAACATCATCAAACACCTAATCATCATCATCATCATCAAACACTTAATCATCATCTTGAGCATTCAAGATCAAATCAGAATCGAATAGATTGCTACAAGAAATTTAGTCAGAACGAACGAGATATTACACTTAGCATTCCTCTTACCGCCATTAATTATAAACAATTGACTTTCATCATCCATCTATTGTTACGTTTTGCCGTTAAAATATTGATGTGGTACACTGACGTGGCATTTCCGCTTTACATAAAAATATTCATTTTTTAAAAAATATCTTCATACACCCTGAACATGAGTAATTAATAGATAGTTTAATTAACCAATTGATTATGTTTGTCAATGAATTAATTATATTTGTTTGACCATAAATTAATTTATTTATCAAATAAAAAGGAAATAAGTTGCTAATTATTTGATTTAATGAATGATTAACTATTTTTACTTACTTTTTTTTGAACCACTTTATTTACTTAACTTATTATGCGTTTCATAGATTAATTATTCTTTTGTAATCATTCATGTGTTAACTAATTGATTAAAAAATAAAATAGTTTTCAAAAAAACGAATTGATTTATGATAACATAAACATAATAAATTAATTAAAAACATAGTGAATCAATTAATTGACTAAACATAATCAATAGTTTTATTAATCAATTCTTGATCATTAATTATGATCAAATAAATATAATTTATTATAAAAAGATATTAATAAATAAATAAATTAATCAAATATAATTAAGTTTTGATGTTCAGAGTGTATGAAACTATTTTTTTAAAGAATTGAATTTTTTTATAGAGCGATCAAGTCTTTTTTGCCATGTTAGTAAGAGACATGAATTGTTACGTCATTATTGGGTATCATTTTGAGCTTAAATTTTTCGCCATTGTGACCATTGGGGACTACAAGGCTATTCGTAGTTACTTTCTGAGATAAAAAACGAGATTAGTGACCATACTGCACATGAATTTAAACTTGACTAACCGTTAGTAAAATTATCCCTTAAATTGACATGGTGAGATATTGAACACAGAACTTACCAACAAAAAGGGGTTAACAAAATTGATTGTTACAAAATTTTTTCCGTCGCTCATGTTTGATCACAAAAGAAAAAAATACTATATAGTGGTTATTATTATTTATTTTTTCTTTATGAAGGTCACTTTGCCTGAAAAACTCAACAGATTGGACAGGTTAGACGCAGATAGGTTGTCGAATCAGTCAGTCAATGATCACTATATATTTTTTGGCTTCAAAAAGTTCACTTTACTAAGAAAACTCGACAAATTAGATAGGCTGGATACAGACAGATCGCCAAATTGGTCAGTCAGGTCGGGTCAGACATTTCATTAATTGCCACGTCAACAAGAATCATGTCCATGAAAATAGAGATAAAACACTTATATGGTACTTTATGTCCAATCTGTCTAGTTTTTGGATTAAAGTGACATTCTTGAAACAAAAAATAAACAATCATGACCACTATGTAACATTTTTTTCTTTTGTGACAAAACCTGAGTAATACAAAAATTTTTGTGACCACCGATATTATTAATCCCAACAAAAAGCTACTTTAAGTTCTATTAATAACAAAATATAAAGAGTCACGTTTTTTTTAATAATAAATTATTGAGATCAATTTTTTTAATTATGTTTTTGTTCTAATTTGACACAAACATTTCCTTCCATAAGTTTTACTTATTTTGAAAAGTCAATTAAATGTAAACTTGAATTATTATTTCAATACTATTGAATATTTTTATTCGTTATAGAAAAACATACCACCATTTTTTTATTAGTATACTAACATTTTTTTTATGTGAAAATACTCCCTCCATTCTATGAAATAGACATGTTTTTCTTAACTTATCGAATTAGTTTCTTTTTAAAACTAATAATTATGTAGCACTTATTAAATTACCCCTACTTAATGCATAATAAGTTATGTTATTAATTATTATTAAATATTAATAAGAATTTTTTTAGAAAATTCTATTAAAATATTTTAACTAATTTAGCTTTATAAAACTTATATGTTAGAAAAATGGGTCCGCTCGTGCCGAGTCATGGGTGAAAACTCGAACCCGAATTGGTTGAGTATCAATTGGGTTGGTTACTAAATAGGTTTTGGTTAACTATTTGGTTCGGTTAGGGTTTGGGTCTCTGATTGGTTCAGAGAATCCGGTTAGTATAAATACTGATTTTAGGAAACTGAATTAGTTGTGAAACAATAGAATATAATCTCTCTCCCTCCCCCTCTCTCAAGCCGTCGACCTTGTGCCTGTGGAGGAAGACTTCATTCTTCCTAGTATATGGCGTGTAGATTGTTCTGTGGCTTTTAGATTGCAGATATATGATTCGTTCTCCACGTTCAATCTTCTGTGGTTTGTGGTGACAAACAACGAGTTGTATTTCTATTTATTATTATTTTGCTACATGTATTGGGGTAGAATTTCGATCTATATTTGATTATTCGTTATTTAATTTGTTGTTTATATTATATATACAGTAGTGATGTTGTCGGTTTAGGAACCGTCGGTTCCGGTTTGTGGAATGAGGGAATAGGAACCAAACAGTGGTTACCACGGTTTGGGTGGTTCTGGTTCGATTTTGGTTTCAGTTTCGATTTTGACCGGTTTAACCGTTGATTTGGTTCTGGTTCCTGTTCCGGTTTGGTTTTCTTTTTTTTTTTGAAATTTTGTTTTTAATCCACTATTTTATCCCGTCATTTTTTTTCGGTTTATAAATTTTGTTATATTTAATAATTAACTATAATACCAATAATACATTGTATTCCAAAGATTTTTTATAATTTCTAAACAAATTAACTATTCTACTAGTAATTATATTACATAATTTTAAACAAAATAAAAAAACTAGAAAGTCTTCCTTTCTCTCCCCCTCATCTCATTGGGTGGGAATTGGTTGAGTTTGACTCTCTTGAATTCTAATATTTTCAACTTCAATATTTTCAAAATTTATATTTCCACAAAAATTTTCATTACTCTAAAATAAATATGTAAATATTAATTAAATATAATAAAATAACAAAATAAATAAATTAAACTATAGTAAAAAAGTAAAAATAATTTGAAAAATGTAATTGCAAAAAAGAACTTTAAAAATATAAAAAACGTAATTACAATAATAAAATATATAAATAATTAATAAGAAAAATTTAAAGGAAAATAAATTTATGAGAGAGTGCAGAAGAGATTGAGAGAGAAAAAATAATGTAAATTGGATAGAAATGAGGTGACGTATTTATAGAGTTGAAAAAAATAAAATAAAAAAAAAAGTGAAATAACTGTTGGACCGGCAGTTTGAATTGTCGGTTCGACGGTTTTTGAAAAGATGAAACCGAAACCTAAACCGAAACCGTCCAGTTTTGATCTACCGATTCTAGTTCGATTCCAATTTTGACCGATTCAATTTTGATTCGATTCACCGCTTCCAGTTTTATTTTTACATACCTAATATCCATGTCTTCATTATAAACAAATCATCTTAAAAAAGTGAACAAATCTATGATACGGGGTATTACGGATGGAAGTATTTTAAGTATTTTTTTTAGAAAAATTCAAACTAGGTAGATCCGGACCGGCCTAAAATTTAAGCCAAGAACTAATTTGTTGTTCCAACGGTACAGCCTGCCGTGACTGTCAACCCAATTTCTGTCCCCTACACTTTTTCATAGTACGAAACTACCCTCCGCTTTCTCCCAATATTCCGGACCACCACTCCTTTTGTCCTCGCAGATTCTACCTACAGTCGAAGTCTCAAAGATCTTCTACTCGGAAAAAAAAAACTCTCCCTCTCGCTCGCGCTTTCCATTTCATTTTTTTTTTCCTTTCATTGATCAATTAGAAGGTGAAGCATTACTGTAAAAATAAATTAAATTATTTTTTAGAAACACTGGAATGGTATTGACGGAGGGAGTCGGCGAGAGCTCGTCGCCGCCAAGAACCTTCGGGAGTTTCAACAGCTGCGATGTGAGAAACGACGTGTTCAATCGGCTTATAGAGAGCGGTAACGAAGAAGCCGTTTCTAATCCTGAGCTCTTTCGCGAACAGCTCGATGCTCACTTCCATCGGTTACCCACTAGGTTTTCATTTTCTTCTCACTTTCTTTAATTTAACTTTTCTTTTCTCTGCATGTTTCTATATATGCACGAGCACTAGTTTTCTCTGCTTTTGTACGGATTTCCCCCCCTTTCTTTCTTTTTCTTTTTCTTTTCTTTAATTTGTCAATGAGCAATGTGATTTTAATTGATTTTCATCTTGAAGGTGCTGTGAATTAGGATTTGGAGTTCGTTATTATGTTAATTGAGTTTTGAATGATGAAGTGAAATTTTGATGAGAACAGTCAGAGTTAGTTCTGAACTCGTTGCTGAGCTGTGCATTTGCATTAATGAACAGTGGCCGAGTTAATAATGTTACTTGTGTAATGCAGTATCATATAGGAAGATATACCAGTAGCATATCGTTTCATATGAGTCAGAATTTGTATATACAAACTTCCTAGTTAATCGAGCTACAGCAGAAAGCTGTGGATTTTGATTAGTTTCAATAAAGGTGCGGCAAAAGTAAAGAGTTTTGCTAAAGTGAATATTTTTGCCAGCGCTGTCTCTTCTTTTGTTCTAGGCATGTATGTTTCTTTTTTTGTGTGATGCTTTTCTCTCCCTAGTCTTAAATTTTTCATTTCTTGACTTGTTTTATGCATTATGAGAAAAAAATTGAATCTAATTCAAATATTTTGTGCCTCGGAAGTGTAAGGGTGCTTCAAATTGTTTTTTCTGGTTTTATCACAGAAATCTAATCTTTTTTCTTGTCTTTAGTGCTTTTTGGATTTTGAAAGGTATAATCTGAGGAAGTTGTGCGACTTTTGTTTTGCACATAAATATCACCTTAATAGGTTGTTCTTGTCGATTGCTACCAGTTATGGGCTTGACGTCAATGTGGATAGGGCAGAGGCTGTTTTGTTACACAGAAGACTTCTTGCGGCAGCAAAGGATCCAGAGAAGCGGCCTGTTTTTCAAATCCGCTTCTTGGAGGTAGCACCCTTTTTCTTCACTTAATGGATGATATATGATCTTGTTTCAGCAGAAAAATCATTTCATGTAAAAGAATAGAACTTGATCCTTTAGCAATTTGCTTATGAAATGTCAATGAACGGAATAGCATGGATTTTCATCTTGAATGATGTTTACAAGGGAATAGTGATGGAAGAATAAATTAAAAGCTGTTAATCTGAGTAAACAACTAATAGATTATTGCAGTATTAGGCAGAAGTCTTTATGAGTATGAGAAGTTTGTATTTATATGATTTTATGCAGTTGGATCTTGGAAGTATAATTTCTGCATGATTAGAACGTAAATCCTCTGTATGTGCATTAACAGATCTTTAAGATGAAAGATATTTGATTTTGGAAGATCAATTATCACTGGATCACTATCTAATGCAATAGAGTAAAAATGCTATGATTATAATTTATCATATTATGTATTATCACGAGGAAATTGCAGATTGTTTGAATGGCATGCTAGACCTAGACTGCAAATATTTTGTGTTTAATGTCAATCTTCATTTGAATTTCTACAAGGCTGCTGTGGAGGAGAATAAGGTGAAAACAATGCATGCGTGATTGCTTTTTTGCTTTTGAGTTCAGTTATTTCTAATTGATAATATTTTCTAACTGGAAAACTAAGTTCCATGGCATTCAAATCTTTCAAATGTATTTGCTCCATTATGTTATGATTACAGCTCATCATGTCTTTCTCTCACATACTTTCTTTTGTCTGCTCTGATTTTGCCTACATTTCCTTTGCTGCTGGTCAGAACATTTGCACTAGGACAGAGAGCAATGGTGACCAATTTTTAATTGTGGCTTCTACTGCACCACCAGGTGGTGATGAAGAAGATGGAGTTGTGTCAGTGCATAAGAGGTATTTTGTTAGTGAATATCTTTCCTTTATGTGCATAAGTCAGTGAATATTTCAAGCAACTGAGTCAAGTTTTCAATGGACTAAAAAAAGCAAATCATTGATTTGTCAATGTAGTTTTCTTTATTTTTTCTTATTTATGTCATCTCTGCAAGTAGAATCAGGGATTCTGCAGTTGACTTTGAACCTTGCTCTAAGCTCGAGGATCTGAATTTGGATGTTAGAAAGACTTCTAAGGGCATGGAGGACAAGTATCACACAGACAAAGCTTCTAGAAGGTATGTCCTGTTCCTCCTCGAAGAACTTGGTTATCATTTAGCCTATCATTTTTCTGCTTCAAAATATCAAAGGGGACAATGTTGTTATAGCATGAACCCACAGATATTGTAACAGTGGTAATTTTTGTCAGGTTCACTATGTGATTCATAGATAATTGTTAATTTACATTAGAAAATTTTCTTTCTTTTACTGGTCTTTTGGGAAAAGTGTCCTTAAAAAGAATTAAAATTGGGGTTCGGGGATGTGGGGTATGGAACAGAAAATTAGAAAATAGAAATTATCATAAGAACAAATTTCCATGCCTGAAAAACTACAGTAAAAATTAATTTAGAAACTCATTTTCTGATAGAGTATAATTCTCTATTAGAACAGGTATGGAGCTTAATTCCTTTTGTTTCCACTTTTAGAGATGACCATTACATTTATTCCTTCAGAGAATTTAAAATAGCAGAGTCAGCTTCAATTTTTTAATTTTTAATCATTTGTTGTATTTTCTCACGGGTAAATATGCTGGATGCATGGAATTTTATTGCAGGCAAGACGTTGTGAACATTCCCATCCACGAAGTAATATTTTCTACAGTTGATAAGCCGAAGCTTCTTAGTCAGGTATGCTTGTAATGAATTATGCAATTTTCTTTTTCTTTACTCTTTTGAGCCTTCAATATTTTCTTTCTTGTCCATTTCAGTGGCCTAGACTTTCTTTACATGAAGCAATTTTATGCTACTGTCCTTTTTTCTGGTTTGTGTGACTGATCTTCCAATATATTTTTTTCGCTACCTGTACTTTTGGCAGAATGATTTTGTAGGGCTAATGGATTGACATTTTTAATAGATTCAGCATTTGTTATTTCGCAAGTTTGAATAAACTTGTGAACATCTACTGATGAGTAATTGTTTGCTTTTAGCTCTCTGCTTTGCTTTCAGATATAGGACTCAATATCCGTGAAGCACATGTCTTCTCAACCACTGATGGGTACTCTTTGGATGTATTTGTGGTGGATGGATGGCCAATTGAGGTACTTAATTATGAGATAGTTTGTCATATTCTCATTGAACATGTTTCTGTAGCTAGGGAACTATTTATTTTCATTGTTTTTTCTTTTATACAGCATAAAAATCTTCTCTATGTTGCAATTTCTGTACTCTTATCAATTGTCATGCTATAAATCTCTCTGTCTTTGGCATATGACCAGAAACCAATCTCTTGCTCTTTGCGAGTACAGCCACTTTATGTTTGGCAACCTCTACCTGGAATCTTCATTTAACTGGAAATAGATAGATAGTTAAAAGACAAATCTATAAAAGTTAAAAGACAAATCTATAAAATTGGTTTAGTCTAAGAAATTGTCCTTTATCCTGGACAGGTGGCCCTGTATTATGTTAAGGAGCATTGTGATTATATTTCCTTATGACAGGGATCCGTACTGAGTCCAAACGTTGCCGACTTTGCAATGTTGTGGCCAGGATACAGATGATTTGTATGAGGCTATGGAAAAAGCAATTGCTAGGAGTGAGGTACATTCAGTTTCATTAAAGTTCTATTTTTTTTTTGTTTTTAGTGTATTATTTATTTTTCCTATTATTGTAAACAACTTTTTCTTATCTACATCCAATGAATTAGAGAGTAATTTTGCACATTGAATCTTCTTTATTTTGCATTTGATTTACTTTGCCTTCGTCCAAATTAGATCATGGAATTGCTTTCTTTCAAGCCTGTACTCCAGCATGGTGTCCGCCTATACAGGAAGGAGCATTGTCTCTCTCTACTCCTTGATCCCTAACTTCTGATATGTCCCACCGTCGAAGATATACCCTTGCATTTTGGATGGGTAAACAAATCTTGCACAAGAAAACGAAATTGTATTGTCAAATGATAAAGAAAGGCTATTTTTATCAGTTTATGATTTCAAGTAACAGTCGATACATTACCCAATTATTCTAATGAAGTATAATGTTTAGGGATCTAATGATAGCATTTGTCTATTGAGCAGATCTTAGAGTAACTTATCTATTTCTTTTTCAAATACTTATTTTCTAACCAAGTAAATTGGTGAATTAATTAAAAAGTTTCATGCTTTTTGGACTTGTGAATATAGGGTTCATGGTCTGGAGGATCTTAACATTTACTATTGGCTTCAGCCTCAGCTTCAGATAGAGCATCAGCATCACAACCAAAAACAGGAGAATGGGAATTAGATAGGAGATTCTTAAAGATAAGAGATAGAATTGAGTCTGGATCATGTGGAGATTTGTGAGTTGTTAGACCAGCCAATTTTTATCATTTGTGTTTTACATTTTATTTTTTGCTTACGTTTCATATTTGCTGTTTATCGGAAGGTATCGCGGAGTTTATCTAGGTCAAGACGTTGCCGTGAAAATTCTTAGATCTGAACAGTTCAATGATACTCAAGAAGAAGAGTTTGCTCAAGAAGTTGCAATTCTAAGGTGACTATGACTATGGTCTTCTTGATATTGTGTTGGTCTAGCGTGCCGCAATAGTTTCATGATTTGAAGATATTGTCATCAACTTTTAGTAATAAAATGTCCGCTCAGCAGTCAGGGGTGAGAATCACTGTATGTCTTTTGAAGTTACGTTGAAGTAGTCTAGCATGCTTTGGATAAGATAAGATGTTTGAGCCTTTTATGGAAATTGCAAAATTTAATATCTGACGCCTATCTCAAAGGTTAAGATGTTAGCAATCAGAAACTTATGAGTTCTTGTTAGTTCCTTGTTTGTGTTACACTTATGTACTCTGTGTATATTTGCATTTAGTGATTGTTATATGCCCTTAGATTTGTTATATTGCCTTGTATTACGGTATGCAACAGAACCATATGTGGGGTTTAAGTTGATTTATTTTATCATGAAAATGTTTGAAACTCTATGAGCCAGCTTTTTAAGCTTCTCAAGTTTTAATTGTATTTTGCACTTCTCTGAGTGAAAAGAGGTGGTATTCTCACAAATTCATGGATTCAGTAAAAATTATATTTCTACTCTCACCCCACCCGGAACATAATTGCAAAACATTTCTTCTTTTCCAAAATTGAAGAATTTTCCTCTTCAAAGTTTGGTTTAATTATAATGGCATCCGGGATATTATCTTATACAGTGGCATGTGATGTGCTTTTTCCCTTGTTAATCCACAATCATGTTTGATTTTGTTAATTTTTAAATAGTTAGTTCTTGTTCCATAATCCATATTCCAGTTAAGCATTTTATTTTTCCCTATAGAGTAGGCATTTTGTAGTTTTATGCTTGGATTGTTACCAAGTTCAGCGTGTTATTTTTTTGACACAGAGAAGTCCAGTACAGAATTGCTGTGCGTTTTATTGGTGCCTGCACTAAGTCTCCACATTTGTGCATAGTAACAGGTAGAGAACTCACTGAAAGGATAAGTGTTTTCTGTTGGCTTCTTTCTTTCTTTCTTTCTTCCATAATCAATGATAGTAACAAATTGAAGAAAATCAGAGAATAATAGGTACGTGTATATTGCCTCTGTTATGTGTACATGCTTTTATATTTACAGCAGCATATTTACACTACGAAACTAATATCTGACAGATTTGATTTAGCTATCTTATAGGAGATAATCTCTCAACACAACATTCCTGTAAAATAGCTAACCGTATCTTCTAACAGATCATCATAAACCAAATCTTCACAATTTTCTATTCACAATAAAAGCGTCCAGTGGGACCTTCTCTCATATCTCACTACTGTAGTGAAAAGGAGCCTACTCACAATAAGATAACCCAAAAAAAATTCTCAATTTAAATACAATGAGAAATTTTACAACAGCAGCATAAAGAGTAAATATAAAATGCTGTTGCCTTGTCTTTTCTTTTATTGACCTAATCATAAGTATTGTAAAGAAATTTCGTCTGGAAATGAGTCTTCTAGAATAAAAAGAAGAAGCATCAACAGGATTATAGCTTTTATTTGCAATTTATATTTGTGAGCAAAAAATTGCGAGGATTGGGACAAAGTATCACCATATTGGTGTGTAGTTGATGAGACATGACTGCTTCAACATTTCTTAGAACTGATTATAATATTAACCTTTCCAGCTCTTTTTCCCATCCAACAATTGATGTACATAATGGATGTTCCATTTATCAGGCAGGATTTCTAATCTTCTCCTCCAATTGCCAAAAAAGACTTTAATAGTCTAGCAGGACATTTGAAAACACCACCATAACAAACATAGATTTCACAAGCAATATTCCTTTGCCAAACATTAAGCATTCATAGAGTTACCTTTAAGTGGATCCAAGGCTGGAGGAAACTTGCCGCCATCAGATTTCAAGTTTGATAGCTCTTGAACTGTCTAGGAAAAAGATGCCTCACGAACATATTCAAGAAGCTCAGCTTGGTCAATTTTTATGTTACTGTTGCATCTGCATAAAAATTCCTTACTGTCCATCTGTTTAACTTCATAGCTGATCCCAGCAGCAGCGCCTTGGTACGGTAGAACTATGTTAATGGCACCTGATCCTTTGCGAGAAGTGGTGGAAGACATATAATCTTCGGCAAGATTACGCTTCGATTTGGGCATCAACACTTTGAGATTGGCATTTCTTTTATCTTGCAAATTATTACTACCCAAGGAAGTTTGCATTGATGATGGTAAATTAGGTTTCAGAACTAAAACAATATATTGCTTAGGAATGGAGGAAGTTGCTTTCACGATAACTCCAAGTAAGTGGTCCTGAGCCTGTCAATTGATGATTGAACAGATTTAGCAACCATATCTACTGAGACCAGAGACTGAGAGATTGACACAAGTTTCAAATTTATCATTAGGATGAACTACATGAATTTAACAGAGACAGTTTAAAGTATTTATCAACTCTATTTCCATCCTGCAAGAGAATTTTTAAATAGACCGAACAAAGAAAAATCCCAAAAGAACAATCTTCCCCAATGAAAAAAATTCGTAATACATTTCAACTTCTTTTTTTTCCCTAAGATTTTAGAGGAGCCAGAGAGACATAGAAGTTGATACAAAGATATAAATGAAAGAAAAATATCCCAACAACTGTTCTAATAGTAAAGCACAGTCAACTCAGAAAGTCCACATAGGAAATTACCGATTGAGATTTCACAACCACCACTCTTCCAGGCGTAAGAAAATTTAGTGCTGTTAGTGACTGCATAACTGCCTCCAATATCTGGTTGCTATATTTCTCTGCTTCAGAATACATGTCATAATATTCCTCAATTGCTGGTTCACCTTTTATGCATCTACATGTAAATAACCATGCTAGATAAGCTAGAGAAGAAAAATAGATGTGTATGGAAAGATGAGAAAATCAATTAATGAAGCTGCTTAGCATTTACCTTTCCCATGTTCCATGATGAATTATGACTGAAAATGAAGAGGAAAAAAATACTATACTGATTTAAAGAGTTAAAAACAACCATCTAGTACTTGATGCATCAAAATATATTATGAATGATAAAAATGCATCGTACACTGATTTGAACAATTACACATCACAAAAAAAAAAAGAACACTGTTTAAACACGTCCAAAGTTAGAGCAGACCGGTGTCAATGATATGACAGCTGCTCTTATATCTGAACTTGTATATTTAAGTTGCGTTACATGTCCGACTTGTGCTTTTAGTGTATACGATGTCCTACACACCCATATTTCACTATTTCAGGCAACTGAGAGTTCCTTTTAGAAAAAAGAAGATTCCCATACCAAACACCATGGAAGCAGCAAATGAAAATTTCTCGCAATCTAACTTTTGATGGCACAAAAAGTTGCCAAATATTCATATAAAAAAAATCCTCAAATATCAGTATTATTTGGCACAAAATTGTATACAATGTCCAAACATTTGATTTCCTGGCCCACTACACTTCTTTCAGGCAAGTCTCCAAAAAATTGATATCAAAACATCTAAGATTCTATCATTACGTACTCAATAGTTTGTTTTGGCTGAGCCAGCTTTCGCCTCAGCAGACGTTGCATTTCAGGAATCTCCTTCTGAGCATGGAATTCAGCAAAATTTCTTTTCAACATGTCCTCCACCTGTAATTATGTCCTTAAGTCAACACTTATGTCTTCCTGATTGATAAAATATTCAAAAGAATAATTTGACCCAAAAAGCTTACACAAAAATCATTATCATATCAAACGAAAGTGGATAATCAAGCATATTAGTTTGAAAGATGGTTCTTCCTTAATTTCTTGAATAATGCCCCATCAAAAGGTATTTAAAAATTTGGATTCACACTGCAAGGAAAACATTTTTCAGGTTTCCTATGTCCCACATCCCCCAACATTTTCCAGAAGAATCAACCCATGAAATGGGAAGGAATTGTCTGCAATCTATATCATTTTGAGATTTTGGCGAAGTTAAGTCAAATCTTTTATCTTTCATTTGTTTTCCATCTCAACTTTTAAGAAAATTCAGTGCAAATATGCATCACCATCCATTTAAAAGGTGGAATCAATAATGGAAAATGGCTGAATGACATGACCAGCATAATATTTTGTGTATATGTATGCATGTTGATGGATTTGCCTAATGCAAAGTTGATGCAATGTATAGTTCTGACAAAACAAAGTTGATGCAATGTCATATAAGCACAGGATTGCACATTCTTTAGTGTGTATCTGCCTGAGAAAGCAACACAGCAACTTTCTTTTAACCGTTTAGATAAACATATAAAGGTTTTAAATCTGCAAAAATGATCAAGGTAAAGTACTGGAAAATGACTCAATGTCGAATGACAAGGAATGGCCAGCACAATTTTTAAATTCAGTAGATATACTTAGTCACTGTAGAAACATAAACATTGCAAAATCTAATCTATGAAATACCTTCAGTTCTTCACTCGAAGAAGATGCAAAATCATAATATAAGTCAGCCAGAACTGAGATTCAAGCTTCGTAGGATTTCCAACTATAGCACGTTTTAAATCAGATTCTTCAGGAATCTCATCACGACACATTATGACAACTGTACCAATTTTGTCAAGTCCTCTTCGCCCAGCACGACCAGCCATTTGAGTATATTCCCCAGGAAGTAGTTGTCTAAATTCCTTGCCATCAAACTTCCTCAAATTATCAAATACAACCTGCAAAAATTATTCAAAAAATCAACATTTTATCCACAATTTCGCATTTAAAGACCTTAGACGTGTACACTTTGGATTTATTGTAGCTAACTGGATCTGATATATTGGGTTGTAGGCAGACGAAGCTTTTCAGGGTTCCCATTTTAGTCTTTTGATCAAAAACTCTCAAACACCAAAGAGTAACTTTTCCAAATAATAATGATGATAACAATCCAAGCATGGAAGATAATAAACATTCCAAGAATCCAGGAGTCTTGGCAGATTTATAAGAAATCTTAGAAAATCTTTTAAAAGGATAAGCACTCACCGTTCTAGCTGGAGTATTCACTCCCATTGCAAATGTCTCTGTTGAAAACAATACCTACAATTATATCGAAGATTACTATCAATAAATCATTAAAATCATATAGCTGCAGGAAAAACAACAGGAAATGAAATTTCAGTTCTCAGGTCCCCTTAGAAAATAAAAGTGCGTGAGAACCAAAATTTCTTTGGTCTCAGAAGTAAAAAATCCAGATTCTCCAATTTTCAATATATCCATATATTTTTTGTTGAACCAGTGGACCGCTGAATCAGTCCCCTGTCCGGGTTGATGGCCGGTTCGGTTCTAGTAACATTGGCCAGAATACATTTCTGATAACTGGAGCTCCCTCCTAAAAAAATAAAACTGCCACAAAGGAATGCAATCATAACAAAATGTTACCTTAATCACACCACGGCAGAAAAGCATTTCAACAACTTCTTTAACAATTGGAAGCAGTCCAGCATGATGCACACCGATCCCTTTACAAAGAAGGCTCTGAACTCTAACAATCTGCAGAAAAAATTAAGTAATGACAAATCCTAAGCAAAGATTTATTGATAAGATATTTATATGTAAGTCAGCTAACCTGTGGCAAATTGCAGTCGGATCCCTTTAACCTTGAAAATGCTTTATCACAGAAAACACGAATCTCACTCTTTTCAACACTACTAGTAAGATCAGTCCCGTACATAATATCAGCCAACTTGTCACACTGATTCTTTGAGAAACAAAATATAACTACCTGAAGAGACAAAATTTAGAACAAAATAAGCTCCAGAGATTTTCCTATTTGAAAGTTTTCTACCAATATCTAGAGGAAACATGCAAATTTGTCTTCCTCTAAACAAGAAATAAGACAATCGTATTGTTCACTTCTAGAAAACTTCAAGCACAGAAAGAATAAATTCAAAGGTCAATCCCTAGCTCAAAATTCCTCCATATATTTGTCAAATAGATCAAGGCAACCTAAAAACTTTAAACCTTGAGAATTCAATTCTTCAAAAAGAATTGTCAGCCTTATTCGTCATTTTCTCAAAAATGTTGCAACGATCAATATTGGATATCAACCATTTCTCCAATTAAAGATAAAACATAATCCCACATTTAATTTTGACACAAGCTTTTTTTTATTATCATAGCCCCAATTAGAGATGAAATCTCCTTAACGCTGTTGTTTCCAAAAACTCCATTGCAAAAAGTTCACCCTCTTCTATTTATTATCATACCCCCAAGTACTAAAAAAAAAAGAGAAAAGAAGTCAATTTAATGTATGATCAAGGAGGGAGGGAGGGGTTAAAAAATTAAAATTAAAACAGATAATCAAACATACAGGCAATAAGGATTTCTTTGAAAGCATGTTGACAAGCTGCAACCACAAGGAAGACTCTGACCTCTTTGCCCCCCAGTTATTCTGGCCACCTCCATAATTTGCATTTCCCCAATTATTTCCTGAAAAGCACCCTAAATTTTGAGAACCAGAATGCTTATTCTGCTTTCCACGACTATGATTTTCATGTTTCAGACCACGAGTGCTATCTTGTGTTGCTGATGATCAAGTACGTGCAACAGTGCCACCACCAAATGCACTGGAACCCTTTCGCTTGAATGCATCTTTAGCAGCTTTCACTCCCTGAGAATTAAAATCCTCATTCTCGCATATTTTATAAAGTTCTCCAGAAAAGAATAAGCAGTGCTCCAATGGGACTGGTCGTTTTCTGGTTCTGTTAGAACCCCAAAAATGCAAAACCGTTGTCAATAAGCGAAGAAAATGCTGGATTGTTTTAGAGATATGAAATAAGAACTAATAGTAGTAATCTTAAGAAAATTGAACCTCAATAAAAAGAAAACAAGAGTTTGACACTGAAGTTTGCAAGAGTAATAAAAGTTAGTGCCTACTCAGCAACATGAATTTTCTTTTGCTTGGGCCGACGAATCCAGTCAGCAAATTCAGATGTATTTGGTACCTATGGTAACAACAAATATTCTCAATAGTCAGTGCATAAGCCCAAAGAGAGAGCAGACAGCATAAATAACAGAATATTACCCAAAAAATGTCACAAACACGCCCGAATTTAAATTTACTTTCTAGAGCTTCCAGGCAATTAGAATTCACAGTGAACACCAAATAGTAGAACCTATCAGCTCTTCACTTCAATGAGCTTCTCCCACTTATAGAGAAAGGTACAAAACTATGCTTAAACAAAGTTAAATTTGAATTGCCTTACTGGCAGTCAACAAGTTATAGCAATTGCGTATTTAAGCCAATTTAGCACTTTACAATTTCACTCTGCTATTTAGATTACTATTTTGAATATGATAAGAACCTAAAGTTTCCAACCTAACATTTGCACTAAAAAACATATTAATGATTTCTCTCAATTCGTGCTCAAGTAAAACTTTGATATAACAGCAACAATTTTTTTTTATAAAAAAAAAAAGAAAATCTACTAGCACTATGACCAAGCAACATGAGGATTATTATACGATCCTTTCTCTTTTGTTATTATATAGTATCTGATGGGTATAATGCCACCAAAAGCTAAATGAGTAAACTTATGAAAAAATTAATGCTGGATATTTAGGTGCACAAGAACAAGCAATATAAGAGAGATGCAACATGTCTCAATACTACTTTAGAAAACACAGAAGTTCTACCTTTAAAAAGACCATAAGCATATAAAATCATTATCAAACTCAGTGTACGCTAGCTATGATGTCAACTTGAATATTTGATATTAGGAAAAAGGTTCATACCGTTGCTGAAAGAAGAACAATGTTTACATGCTTTGGAAGCATGATTATAACTTCTTCCCAAACAACACCCCTTTCAACATCATTGACATAGTGGACTTCATCAAATATAACATATATCATACATGCAGAGAAAAAAAGTAACGAAATTCAGAACATAACAAAATTGGTTAACAGCACCAAAACAAAAATAGAAGAACTAGATAAATTAATGCACAAAAGAAATTACTGTTCAAAACTAAGCTGAAGGAAAAAATACCCATTCAATATCTCTTATAATATCAGCACCCCGATAAAGCATTGACCTCAACATTTCAGTAGTCATGATGAGACAAGATGCCTCGGGCCTCAAGCTAACATCACCTGTGAGAAGGCCAACATCAAATTTCCCACAGAAATCCCTGTATTTTTTATTGCTGATGGTTTTAATGGGAGCTGTATAAACTGCTCTGGTACAGTGCTGCATGGAAGGGGAATGTTGTAATTATCTAGGCAAAAGGATACTCAATTTGTTGTAGACTTCGCAACAATCAGAACTTCAGAGATATGTGGAACTAAGAAAAGAAGACATTGAAGATATGTTTATTCATTAAGTTTACTGGTATCAGAACTCATAAGATCCTACTCATTAGTCTCGAAGAACCTACCTTCGATGCCAAAGCAAATGCATATTCAGCAACAACTGTTTTTCCAGCTGACGTATGAGCTGCCACAAAAACAGATTCACCTTTTTCCAAGTAATATATAGCCTGTGATCACCATCATGGAAAAACTAGTAGGTTGGCGACTGGACAATATGAGAAACTAAAAGTCGCTCCTCAAGAGTGAAAATCAACCAAAAGAAACAGAAGAGGAAATATCACCACGTAAAAAAATATTAGCCCATGGATTAAACTAATATCATAGACCAAACTCCAATTTATAGACATTTACATATTGCAGGCAAAGTCAAATTACCATGGACTGTTGAATGTGCCACCACTTTCGTATGAGATACTATCAAACAGCTAGCTAAATCGATTCTTAATTTAAAAAAAAAAAAACAAAACTGCAACTTGAATAGATTAAAAAGCCAACTATACTCATTGAAAACAGATGACAGAGACATTTTCTTACGGAAAAGGATCCAAAATGTATTCAAGTCCCAACACAACACACAAGATTTAATCATGAAATATGGACAAAGTTATCCAGCACACAATCATGACTCTCCAAGGTTGAACAAAATGCTTTGAACTTTTCGCAACCAGATCTTAAGAAAAAAAAAAAATAAGCTGCAGTATTTATCTCTACCTCCTTTTGGAATGTATCCAATTCAAAAGGAAAATTAAGTGCCATGTCAGGTACTAGTTCATGGAAATTTTCTGCAATCCGTTCACTGTTGCTGCTAATAGCCCATGCCTGTGAGTACA
>CAODLS011183835.1:0-11887 GCA_948243855.1 Flueggea neowawraea
ACTTTCTTCCTTGATAGAAGACCACATTTGCAACTAAATTTTACTTTGTAGCAATAAAGTCACATTTCCAATAGATGGAAGCTTCAAGAAGCTTTTTGATATCTTTCTAGATTAAGTTGGAGGAGAAGAAACCGGATCAAAGTTTGTGTTTTGTAAGGCCTATGGGTACTTCGAAAGTCTTGCTTATGTTTGATGGTATCTATTTGAGCTGCATTTTCATTGTGTGTTTCTGATCTCCGGTTGAGTATTTTTGGGTGGTGGTGGTGCTGTGACACCACTTGTTGAGTATTTTCGGTGTTGGACTAAAAAAAACTTCTACAATATCAGGGACCATTGACATAATTTTACACTACAAGGTGGAAATACCGCCAAACACACATATACCTCACGCGCGCACTCATCCATTATCTGATACTTTCAACAATGAGCCACGGTCCTATTTATAGGACTCACGGAAAAAAGAGTTGCAATTCCTCCTTTGGTTTTCGTTATATATGTGAGTGTTTTATAAAAATGAAGACAGCTGCAAAACAAGGAGCAGCTTAAGAAAGAAAGCTTCATCTGATGAAGCCAGAAGCTTTAGGCCTTACTGATGCGATTATAATTTATTCTGTTCAGACCATTCCAATTTTGTTTCTCTAACAGGGAACGATTCAATCGATTAAATTTTATTAATAACAACCTTAAATTTATTAATAGTTTAAGACATTAACGAGATTGAGGGCTTTTTCTAAGTAGATTTTAGAGAACAGCACCGTTACCTACAGACTACAGTTGCAGTTAATGCATCGAAAGAGTGTGTTTTGTTGCTATTGGAAAGAGGAGTCTTACAACTAATTCAAACTAGAAAGTAGAAAGAGCTTCAGAATGTTGTTTTACCTTCAATATTTTTTATATTTACATCGTAAATATTTTCAATTGATATGCGCCTTCTTCTGTGAAAGGCTAAGAAGATTATGAATTAAATTCATCAGTGTCTCTCTTCCCGGTTCCAAATGTTAAAGAAGAAAAAGAAGAAAACTCATCTACAACACTTCTGTCAAATTTTAAATTTGAAAACAACAATCAAACATGTTTACTTAACCAAGAAATGGAGAATCAAACTGCTCGAAATAGGGTCATTAATGAATTGATTTTGGAGAGACGTTAATGTTGGCACCCAAGTGGCAGGAGTACAGTATCAGACACAAGCTAGACTCTCCAAATATTCATTGACCCACGGCACGTAGGACGGAATTCCAAACACATTGCATTCAACGTTCTCCAAATCACAAAGCTTCCTGAAACTTGTTCAATCTCTCAGGTCATAACGTATCATGTTTTGGGGAATATGGAGCACCAGAAAGCAGTCGTGTCAGTTTCCCCCTGCCAACGCACAGTATTTCAAAAGCATAGCGCTGCAAGCACTCAAGTTCCACATAGCTCTTAGCCAACTCTGGGCCTGTCCAATAATATTTACAGCACAAAAATGAAAAATTCAACTGTCACAATCAGAACTTTCTTTTTTGGATAAGTTATCAGAACTTTATTTTGATTTTACATTTCACACAGAACAGAACGACTCAAGATATTGAAAAGCTCCGAACCACAAATAAGTCGTGACCAAGCTGTCCATGCAAAATCTTTCATTCTCACTTGGATCAGGGACGTCACAGATCTTCCCGAAAGTCTTCGTCTTCAGATTGTAATGTATAATTTTACCAGGAACATGCAATACCAAATATGAATCATCTTCATTTTCCTGCCGAGCTATACAGACTATGTCAAACATGTAATAATGCAAGCTTGATGGGTCAAGATAACTCGTAAACATATCTGGAAATGCAGTTGTTACTGCATCAAGATCAACATGATATTTCACTGACCATCCTCTGTAGTCTTTATCCATCTCATAAATATCAAACTGTGAAGTGGGTCCTTTATAGATCTCAATAAGATGCAGATGATGTCTGGACTCTCCAAAATAGACATACCTCCTGTTTTCCCAGCCATCAGGAACTGGTGGCATTGGCATTTCTTGAATCTGCTCTTCCTCCACATTTAAATATAGGGAAGGACCCCACCAACTGATCCAATTTATTGCGCCATTGCAAAAGATTCCACTAGTAAACAGCGTGCAAATTGGTGCAATGAACGGATCACCAGAAAACTTCCAGGTGCGTGACTCGGACGAGTATACCTCAATTTGATTTAATGAATATGCATCATCAATATCACTATCGGCCTCTGGCCATTCGTCGACAGAATTCCATACGCAGACAACTTTATAGTGCGGAGACTTGGCAGGATCAAATTCTAGGCTAACACCACGTATGTGCTCGGTGACAGGGTCATGAGCTAGTTGAGAAAGGGTAACATGTTGCCTGGTTGTAGGATTGTAGATGTAGTACTTTTTATGTGCATTTGTAGGCACTTTGTGACTAGAACAGAGTAGTAAACCATTGCAAGACTGTAAAATTACAATACCATAGGAATCATCTACAAAACTGAGGGATCTGAGAGCTGAATTGTTGTCTGGATTATCACGGAGAGAAATGAACAGATTGTCTGAGTGTATACGAAATTGAGCACCGCTGCGCAGGAGAATGCCGGACAATAAGTAGGGATCAGGGTACAGGCGACAACGAATCTCTGGACTAGAAATGAGAGAAAGCCAGTGTTTGGATACAGATTTGAATCTGAGAAGAGACTTCACTGGCAACCGGACAAGGATTTCAATTAAGAGGTAATCTTTTTTGGCAATATCCTCTGCAACGTTTCTGCGAAATTTTGCTTTTTTTCCAGATTTCATCTTTTCAGAAATGTGAAACAAAAAATTCAAGATTTCTGAATGTTTCTGGATATGTGGCTGCTTGTGCATAGTAGTACCTGCAGATGCAATGAAAGAAGTTGATCAAGATTGCTCAGCAAGCTAATACGGTTGACATTTGACTCAGAAGGGAATCAAGATTTTAAATTTGTTTAATGTAATACATATATTATAAAGGCATCCTCAATGTTTGGACCTTTTGGTTCTAATCTGTTGCCACATCAACATTCTACTAAATTCACTCTCAGCATTCTATTAAATCCACTCTCTTAAGCCATTGCTTTTTAATAGTTTAGACTATCATTTAACTATATTTTGTAATCCATTATTACTCCACTTTTCATTGAGACTCTCCTTTTTTTTCCTTTCTCTTTCTCAAAATTTAACAAAAGAGAAAAAAAAGTATGAGACGGTTCAAGACAACTTGAATCGTTCCAACCAACCCCATTGGATCACCAATGGATATGGCTGTAAATGAGCTGAATTATTCGCGAGCTACTTTGTGTTCAGCTCGATAAAAGCTCATTCATGACTCGGCTCGTTAATAATTAGCCGAGCTTGAATAAGATTTTAAGCTCGAATTAATAAACGAGCCAAGTTTGAACACCTAAAAACTCGGCTCGAAAAGCTCACAAACAGGCTTGTTTATATGCTCATGAACAAACTCGGTTGTAGGCTCGTATATATATATATATATATGTGTGTGTGTGTGTGTATATATATATAAATGTATGTATGTTTACATATGTTTTAAACTAAATTATGAAAAAAAAAACTTATGTTTGGAATATTATTTAATATTTGAGCTACATCAACAAAAGTGCAAGTTTGTACTAATCGACTATGCCTACAAGTATGCTCACATAAGGTCTAATATTATGTTGAATTTGTGGAACAAATTGAAACTTCTAATAATTTTTTGTTCAACTGCATACTTAATATGCTTTTATTGAACAAATCTAAACTTAAATGTATTGTTTTTAGAAATTTTGTCCAATTTGAACTTGAAATCTCGTTTATAATTTTATTTGAGCATTTGTTGAGCCGAGCTCGAAAAACTCGCGAACAAGCTCACAAGCCTTGTAACGAGCCGAGCTTGAACAAGATTTTGAACTCGATGAAGAACTTGAGCTCGAAAAATTTTAGTCGAGCTGAGGTTGAACAATCCAAAGTTCGACTCGGCTTGATTAAACCCTACCAATGGATATGAACTAAGATTAACCAAACGTCAAAGCTTCCTTGAGAATTAACCACCACTAACAGTCCTTATATATTAAATTGGAAACCGTATAACTGCAACTCAGACAAGTCCTTCAACATGACGTCCATCAAAAGAGCCAAAACATCTTCCTCTTCTAGCCCAATATTAGCACCATCAGCTCTGTCAGGACAGAAAATTGGCGACAACAGTGATCTGTTGAAGGAAATTCTAGTCCGCCTGCCAATCAAATCGCTCCTGAGATTTAAGTGTGTATCCAAACATTGTCTAGATTTCATCCCTAGCCTTAAACCCTACAGCAAATCACCCTGTGCACTCTTCATAGACAAATCCTCACAGAAAGTCAACCCTGAATTTGACTTTGTCAGTCTTGATTCCAGTCATTGCAATGCTCCCTTCAGATCTCTGACTTTTGTCAATCACTCATCCAGCGTCAAGATCCTTCAATCTTGCAATGGATTACTACTGTGTTGCAGTTTTCGTACATCCGTATCAGGAAGAACATACTATGTCTACAATCCTACAACTAAGCAGTACACTGTTCTCCCCCCACTCAATGATGCTAAACGTGTTGTTGGCGTTAATCTAGCTTTTGATCCTTTAAAATCATCACATTACAAAGTGATTTGTGTGCGGAAATTGAGACGCCGATATCAAATTGATGTATACTCATTTGAAGGAGGTTCAGGGGCAATCTCTACTACAAAACCTTTCAGTTATTATGGATATACTTTATTTGAAGGCGGAGTCTACTGCAACGGCGCAGTTCACTGGCTTTGCAACTGGGGTGATTCTATTACTTCAACGTTGAAGAAGAGCAAGTCAACGAAATGCCAGAACGTCCCATTAATGTAGAAGATCAGACCAAGAGAATGGCCCTCTATTTCGGAGAGTCTCAAGGCCACCTGTATATGGTTGAGTTATATGATACACAATCTCGTTTTAATGTGTATGAGATGTCTAGGGACTACTCAAAATGGAGGGTGAAGTACAGTGTTGATCTTAATGCTGTTGTGAGTGCATTTCCTGAGATGGTCCGAAGGCATGTGAGACCACAGCATTTGAATAAGATGAGGTATGTGTATCAAATACTGTATGTTGGTGAGGGTGGAGGAGATGATGATTCCTTTCTGGTGATTCACATTCCTTCTCAAATTATACGGTATGATCTCAAGGACGGAAGTTTCAAGAAGCTTTGTGATTTCATTCCGGATTTTCCTAACTTTTCTGGGGAAGAAAATGCATCCAACTATGTGTTTTGTAAGACCTATGGATATTTTGAAAGTCTATCTTCTGCCTGATGAATCTTTTTGAGCTGCACTTCCATTTTCCGTTTCTTCATGCCAGCTTTCACTTCATTAGAATATACGAGGAAGTGCTCACTGGAAGATGGAAGGAAGAGTTACAATTGCATTTGTTTGGTTTTTATTAATTGTTCATCATGAGTGAATGAAATGAAATCATCATGTTTGTTTTCTATCAATCTATCAATCTGACTGAATTTACTGAACATAACCTCACTTCGAGCCACCTGGTAGTTTGCATTTTCTACATAATTTTATCATTTACTTTGCATTGTTTCGTGTGCTTTTCGTCCGTTATTTCTGTTGTTTTGTGTTTTTTGTATTTGATGCTCTCTAAGTTGTAACTTGGTGCGAAAGGTGTGAATTGGAGCTAGATTGGATGACGTCGTAGAACTGATGCTGACAGACGCTGAATTAAAGGACTCTAACAGCTGGACAAGTGCGAGGCACTGCTGATTTGGACGGAAACAGAAGGTTTTTACCCTTAGTTAACTGTAGGAAACATTTTCTGGGACTAATTACTATAGGGTCACAAATTAGGTATTTGATATACATACTTAATACTAGGTATTTTGGATAACTCTTACATTCTCGACATTCATAGCCGCCTAGTTTACCAATAAACATCATGTTTGGATCTGACTTTTCACAGTTGTGTGGAATTGAATTTTTATATCAATCAGACTTTATTATTTGCTAATTTGCTCTTGATCAAAAAGAAATTATTTGCTAATTAAATTCTTTGTTTCTCCATTTCTTTTGACTGAAACATGAAATGGACAAACAAAGTGGCAAAACAGAGTTATCGTAATTAATTGAATCTAGACAGACTTTAATGTTGGCAATTGATTGGCAATGAGTCCAAACTATATCAGACATAGGCAAGACTCTCCAAGTACTGATAGGCATTGACCCACAGCATGTTGGACGGACATCCAAACACATTGCGTTCAACATCCGGACCAAAATCACAGAGCTTCTCAAAACTTGTTCCATCTCTGAAGTTATAACGTATCATTTTTTTAGGAATATGGAGCACCAGAAAGGAATCCTCATCAGTTTCTCCCCTTCTAACACACAGTATTTCAAAAGCATAGTGATACAAGCTTCCAGGTTCAATATAGCTCTTAGCCGTCTCAGGAAATGCAGTTACAAGTGCACCAAGATCAACCCGTTACTTAACCCTCCATCCGGAGTAGTCTTCAGGCACCTCATAAACATTAAATTGTATAGAAGGGGGTTCATAGATCTCAACGAGATGCAAGTGGCCTCGTGACTCTCCAAAATACACGACCCTCCTCTCATCCCAACTTTCAGGAATGGGCGGTGCTGGCATTTCATGTAGTTGTTCTTCATCAACGCTGAAGTATAGTGAAGTGCCCCGTATGCTGATCCAGTGAATAGCACCATTGCAGAATACTCCACCTAAGGAGGTATAACCAGGAAAGGTGAAAGGACATGTTGCAAAGGTCGTCCAACTCTTTTCTTTGGACGAGTAAACATCAATCTCATAAACAACTTAGTCATAAATCTTATAAATATCTTCCTCCAATGAAGTCATACATTTCAGGCAAACCACTTTGTAATAAGGTGATTTCGAAGGATCAAAAGCTAAACTAAGACCAAAATCAGGACAAGGCGACTCTAGTGGAGGGAGTTGAGTACATTGCTTAGTTGTAGGATTGCAAACATAGTATATTGCTTCTTTTCTCAATTCATAACTGGCACATAGTAACAATCCTTTACAAGATTGAAGGATTCTGGTCTGGCCAGGGCCATTAACAAAAGTGAGAGACTCAAAGGGTGCTTCAGAATGACTAGAATCAAGACTGATGAACACGAAGTCACACCTGTTGGCTTTACGTAAGAAATTCTCTGCCATGAGTGCACGAGGTGAGTTGACGTGGGACCTACAACAGCGAGCAAAGTGGGGACTAGAGATGAGGGATTGCCATCGTTTGGAGACGCACTTGAATTTGAGGACCGATTTTGTTGGAAGGCGCTGTAGGATTTGGTTTAACAGGTCTTCATTGTTGGAAATTATTTCTGCTGATAATGAATGTGATACTGAGCAAGCAGGATGAGTCGTTTTGGCCCTTTTGATGGAGATCATGGTGAATGGTTTCTGAAATCCAAGATTTGTGACTTGAGGAACAGGACTTATATTGAGAAGCAAAGCTTGATGATGTTGATTGTGAAGCAAGATTTGACTTTTGATTTATGTATATTTAATAGGGTTTAATATTTCAATCTAATTAACTACCAATCAACAGACATGAACAAGTAGAAGTCAAAGCGTCCTTGACAATCAACCACCACGACACGGCAAGCTTTCCTAGCAATCTTCTTTCCAGGAAAACTATATATAACACATTCTAGCCATGCTCTGGGTATGGACAAGATGTTTTCCAGCAAAAGAACCAAAACTACCAGTCTGTCTTGCCCAGCATCGTCGATATCATCACTATCATCAGAAGCCATTGCCAACAATGAGGACCTGCTAACCCAAATCCTACTCCGCTTGCCCACCAAATCACTCCTCAAATTCAAGAGTGTATCAAAACAATGGCTTTCTCTCATTTCCAGCCCTCATTTCACGAGCCGCCTGAAACCCCACATCAACTCTCCTTCTGCCCTCTTCGTTCGTAATTTCTCCAAGAATTTTTACCCTGAATACGATTTTATCAGTCTCGATCCCGATCACTCTACTGCTCCGTTTAAAGTCCTGAACTTTGTCAACCACGACACCACTGGCATCAAAATCATTCGTTCTTGCAATGGGTTGATGCTGTGTCATACTTTTGGCAGTCACATTTCTAACAGAAAATACTACGTTTTCAATCCTACAACCAAGCAGTATACGGTTCTTCCTCCGCTTCATGCACCTAGCCGTGTTATTGGTCTTACTCTGGCGTTTGATCCTCTGAAATCACATTACTACAAGGTGATTTGTGTCCGCAAATCTGACAATAGGCGAGGCTATCATCAGATAGATATATACACTTCTAAAGGAGGACCATGGATGAACTCTACTTGTAGTCCTTTCACCAGTTCTGGTGCTATAAAATTTGCAGGTGGAGTCTTTTGCAATGGTGCTGTTCACTGGATCAGCGACTGGGGTCCTTCGTTATACTTCCTCATCGATCAGCAGCAACTTTTCGAAATGCCAATGCCGCCGATTCCTGAAGATTGGGAACCAACAAGGAACATCAGGTATTTCGGAGAGTCTCGGGGCCATTTGCTTCTTATTGAATCTTATGATCAACCTTCAACACAGTTTCATGTGTATGAGATGTGCAGAGACTACTCTAGATGGGTGGTTAAGCACCGAATCGATCTTGATGGGGTTGTATGCATTGTCAACCATGTGTTTGAAATACTGTATGCTTTCAAGGGAGGAAGTGAGGACGACTCATTTATGGTGCTGCACATCCCTGGAGAGTTCATACGCTATGACATTAAGAGTGGAAGTGTTAAGAAGCTTTGTGATTTTGCATCTGATTTGTGCAGTAATTGGCGATGGCATAGGTCAAATTTCTTTTCCTGTACTGCTTATGAATACTTTGAGAGCTTTGCTTGTGTTTGATCAGTACCATTTTGATCTGTTTTTGCATTTTCATTTTCAATAATTGAGTGATACAAGAATCTCCCCTCAAAGCTCTCAGGTTTTGGTTAAAACATATTCATGTCACTCCACCACAATTCTCGAGGTAACAAGAACACATTGTGTGTATATATATCTTGAACCTTGGCAAATGACAATCTGAAGCCGGAATTAAGAATATCAGTACAAACCTCACACATTTATTAATTGCAATGGTGATGTGTAGCAAGGTTTTTCATAAGTAATGCACATTAATGTACATGAAGTTGTCAAGGAATTATCATACAATGAGTAGAAAAAAGAAAATGATAATATTGCTAAATTGGGTCCAACCAGGAAATGATTTTTATTCTGACATGACTAGATGAGTGGCCACTTACAAAAGGAAGAAAACAAGTAAATGAGCAGTGGTCCCATAAATTGTTGAGAAAGTTACTAAAGAAGTGATTGCTTCATTGAAGCATTTGGTTTGGACAGAAGGTATGGAAAGTAAATATACAGGACCATTGACCATTAATAAACATTATTATAAAGTAGTTTTAATTATTAATGAAATTAAAGATGAACTCATTCCTCTCTTAGCTAGATAGTGATCACTCATAGACCAATATCTATATACAGATGACAGCTAAAACATGAATTTGCAGAGCTGGAAATGACAGTCTGATTCAGAAAGATATCATTGTTAAGCCATATAATTTTCATGTCTGTGAGGTATGGTTTAATCTAACATTTAACAATTTGAACAGTACAGTCAGTTTGTTATTGAGAACAAAATGTGAGAATCTAACTATTTAATATGCTGCTGAAGACTGTAGTCCAGGGAATAGGCCAAATGATTAACAAATCACCAGACAGAACTGGAAAACTACTGCTGCCTACTACAAGTTGTTAACTTACCAGAAAGTCCGGTGCCGCACCAAAACGGACTTGTTCGGATCTTTGGTGAGAGTGAAAATCAGTCCAAACAGCTAAAACATTCCAATTCTACAAGAAGCAGTAACCCAAACTTGTGTTCCCTGAGGTGAATGAAAGAAACATGACACTTTTCCCTGTTGATAATTTGGCTCTTTCTCGTTAAACTTACTTGCCTCCACGTAACAAAACTGGGGACCATGGAAGGTCTATAATCTTGCTTTCTTGATGGTTTTCGCAAAAAAGTATTTCCCATATCCGACAAGGCGTCCATAACTTCTGTTGGATGCCAAAAAATGTGCACGTTTGCCTTCGATTTAGCCTTGCTTAAAACTTTGTGCCTAAATGTTAACATCAAACAGCTCCCGAATTCTTTTTATGTAGCCGAAATTTTCAATTTTTTTGGTTCGATAGAGTAACCATATATGCTTTTCCCGTCTACGTCAATGTCATCATTGCTGTCATTACTGTCGGGCACGTCCTTGAGCATGTCAAAATAAAATTTTGCCCGAAATCAACTGAAAAACGACCTACTACCAAACCCAATTCACAAAATGCCATCATGTTACCTTCCAATTTCATCAAGCTTCTGAAGAACTTGCTTAATGTTCGGTCTTAGAGAAGGGGAAGGAGAACAACAGGACATGGCAAGCTGAAAGTATTTGATTATGCGCTCTTCAGTAACCGGTGTTTCACTATCACTGTCATTGCTAAGAAGCAAGCCAGGATGGTACAAATCTGCAATCCTCTGATCAAGGACGGCATTTCTCATGAATGTTGGCAGATAAAATTCCTCATCAGGGGTGGGATGCTCACTAATAGGGTCCTTCCCTGAAAGAAGTTCAAGAAAAATTATTCCAAGACTGTATATGTCAGTCCGTTCACTTGCATCTTTCATTTTGATAAGCTCAGCCGCTTTGTATCCCTCTGCAGCAGAAGCTTCAAGCATTTCTTGGCCAGCGGCGGGATTCAAAAGCATATGTAGACCGAAGTCTGAGATGCATGGTAGATAATTCCGAGCCAATAATATATTTTTTGACTTGAGATTCCCATGAATTACAGTTTTTTGTAATCCTGTATGAAGATGATCCAATCCTTTTGCTATACCAATGGATATCCTATAAATGATATTCCAATTATGAGACTCAGAGTTGTCATCTGCACGTAAAAGTTAAAATTATTCACCGAGTTATTTACATTGCCACAATCCACAGGGAAAAAAAAAAGAAAAAGAAAGGGAGAAAGAAAAAACAAAAGAACTTCACTTAAAAACACCTAATATTTGGTGCACCAATTGAAATCTTGCATTCAGACAAGCTGAGGGACTTTAAAAATCAAAAAATTGCGAACCAACGTTACCATTCATTTTCAAGGATGGAAGAAAGAGGAAGATGACAAAATATTGGTGCCCACAAACATAAATGGAGCTGCAAATTAAAAAACCAAATATGTTGACTAAGTGCCCAAGAAGAGATCTAGTCTAGATAATGCATCTAAACCAAAATGTTTCAATCTTGATGCAGAGCCCTCGACGAAACAATCACCGACGAATGCCATCTCCAAAAATTACAGAAATTAAAACAATTAAGAGATGATAAGCAAAATTAAGGTTAAAAGCCTCTGCCAAAAAGCAAAACCCAGCACTTGAAGTTTTCAGTTGTCCAGTTCCTCAAGACCCAAGCGAGGTCAAAGAGGCCAAAACAGTAAAATAGATAATTAAAACAGGAAAAAGTCCTGAACTTGAACATGATACAGAATTTGCAGCAACCAGAATGAAACTTTTCTGCATGTTCTAGCCTTTAAGACTTGCAAAGAACAGAATGGACCAAGCATGAACTTTAATGTAAAATAAAAAAAATATATCAACGATTTCTAATTAATTTGCCTATTTTGGACCAAACATTTCTCTTTAATCGAGCATTCCCCTTCTTCTGTTTTGATTCCTAAGTTTTCATATAAGAAGAAATAATGGAAACCCATTTTCTGTTTTGGTAAGAAAAATCAAAATGTTCAAAATAAAATCCTGCATTTCCTCA
>CAODLS011183877.1:0-14429 GCA_948243855.1 Flueggea neowawraea
TGTATTTAACAAAATTAGTGCCTTTGAGATATATGAGTATTGGGTTTCTTATGCGACAAATCAACAGTAAACGCAGCGGAAAACACAAGAAACATGCCACAAAATCCATGTATGATAATATAATCGATTAAATAAAGTGCAGAATTTTATTACCTCTTTACTTTGATGGCCGAATTTCTTTAACACTAAAAGAGCCCGGATCAAATTTGATCCCTTACTCCCTAGCTAGTGTCGAATGTGATTGACTACACGGACTGCCAAAATTTGACTCCCTTCTACTCTCTCACACACACAGATCTCTTGGTTAGACTACGTGTGCTAGCACTCACAAACTAGCTTTCTTGTTTTTAGGTTTCGACTTTGTGGAACAGCAAAGCAAAACAATTTTCTTTCTCCTTTTGGTTGTGTACTGCCGAACCCTAAACAAGAGAGAGTGAGAGAAAGTAAAATCCCTTCTTTTCTCCTTTTAGAATTCGGCTAGGGTTTTCACAAGAGGGAGAGCCAGGTTTTACAAAAACCGTAGGGTTTTTATGCCTTGTCTACCACCCATCTTTAATTTCCAAAACCCTAGAATTTTATTTCAAAAATAAAACCCTAGATGTAGTGCACTAAGTGGCCGACCATACTCCTTCAAAATAGGAGACCAACCCTAATTGAAACTCCTTTATGTATGCTGCCCACTTCACTACACCAAACCCTAGATTTTATTTCCAAAAATAAAACCTAATTTGTGCATGTGTGGACTGCCTCTCCACTCCTACAAGATAGGAGATTGCTTCTTGAACAAGTCCTACTTAAACAAGAAGTTTTCTTCCTTCCTTCAATTAATTAATTAAAATCTTTTTAACCAATTCAATCATTAGGCCGAATTTTCATTCTCTTTTGCCTAATGAGTGTGTCGAATTTATCATGAGCCCACCTCATTATGTTTTATTTATCAACATAAATTAATGGCCCGATAAGAAAGATAGTTTAATTTCTAACTCAGATCTTTATTGTGTGCGATCTTGGAGGTCCATTCAATGTTGGCAATGGGTCTAAATTAATTCAAACTCATAAATCATAATTGGTCTCTAGCAAGACATTATGATTACCCAAATTGAAATGAATATCAATTATGAATCAATATAACCTAATTACAACCTTATACAATCATTTGCCTCTCGATATCGGAATTAGCATAAGACATGGAACGGGTCACCCTTATTTATGCTAAAACATTTTCTTGATCTATAAGTGATCCTGACTAAGTCAAACAAACCGAAGCTGACCAAATAATATGGGAAAATCACATAATTATACTGAACTTAAATAAGGAAATTGATTTTTAGGCTTAGGCCAAATATTTTTCTAGGAATAGAAACACGCTCCAAACTACTTGTAAAAATGTCAACTGTATAAAGTCTCCAAAAGTCTCGATTCAAAAAAGTGACATTTCTGAAACAGTGATCTCCAAAAGTCTCCATCTGGAATTTTCAAAATAGGTTTTGAAAAAGTGGCATTTCTAAACAAAATTTTGAGCGTGTTTTCATTTGTCAAAATTGAAACTGGGTTTACCTATTTATCAAATTTGGTATTTCATTTGGGGCACTTGGCATAATTAACTCAATAATATGTTGAAATCAAACCACACGACACTACTTGGAGTTGGTCGGCTTGTCAGTCTAAAAGCTCGGAAAACAAACATTTTTATGAAAAAGAGTTCCAAACCAACAATTCCTAAAATCAATCGCAAAGTATTAAAAAGGAAAATAAACTAGGTGCATGCATACTGACATTTTCAACATTTTATCTAATCACTCAAATCTGAACGAGAAAATTAAGAGAACACAGAAGTAAAAGAAACTTAATCGGTATTTGGATTCACAAAATCCATCAACAACCTTAAATATATCACCACACCATAAGTGGAAAAGAAAAAAATGTTTTGCTTATTGTTTTAGAACAAATGTAGGTGATGAGACGTAGAAATTAAAGCTATTAATTATATTTAAGTTTTAGTTGCAACGTCACAATTGTCATCAATAAGAAACGTTATGAACGTTTCTTATTCATTCATTCATTCATTCATTCATTGTCTAGCACTCTATAAAAAGGCATGGAGGCAAGTAGTTGAGGTATGATCTATTCTCCACTAACACTAATACTCTGCCAAAATCTCTACTGACTTGAGTATCGGAGACTCCCCCGGGAGCATCCTGGCCTCTTCATGTTTTGCATTTTCAGGTCTAAATGCGACGTTCATGATTCCCAAGTATTTGAGTTTTTTTATTATTATTGTTCATTTTCTGAGGCAACAACAATTGGCGTCGTATATGGGGAACTGAACAAAAAACCTTGTTCGACACCGTTCGAGAAAAAGTCCATTGATAGCACCTGCTCATTTGCCACGGTGCTAACGCCTTCAAACCAAGCCAAACATCTCACGGAGAATAAAAGGAAAGTTGGTGCTAGAGCGGGAGCCTCAGGAACGGCCATCCCAACCCTTCCATTTGCCAATTATGAAGCGCTCAGGAAGCAGAATGATGAGAACCAGAAAGATTTGAGCGAGATGGCGACTTTGCTCTAGCAACTTCTTCCTCAGGTGCAACTCCCACCCACGTTGAGCGCTTACGCCCAAAGTACCCAGAGTGGAGGAGTCCTAGAAAAGCGTGACGCTCCGTAACAAAATCATTGCCAACCTTCTCGCATTGCTGAGTAACCAAATCCTCCACCTCACCAAGAGCCCTTCAACGCTCTTGTCCCCAAAGCTCGAGCTAAGCTTAGGAAAGACAACTATACTGAAGAGGTGGAGAATACATGCAAGGGAGAACCTAGGGTTCCTTCGAACAAGACTAAATTGGAGCTCGGTCCTCGATGAATGTTTGGGAGAAAATGGACATGAGGAAGATGATCGAGGAGGTTCTTGACCAAAGGAAGCTGCTTTTCATGGAGGACGAGCAACAAAGAGCCAACGTCCCATTCACCAAGGAGCTAATGGGAAAACCACTTTCCCTGAAGTTTAAGATCCCTCACCTGCCAACTTTCTCCGGAAAGGAAGACCCGCACAAGCACGTCCAAAATTACAAGGCCATCATGATGCTACACGGATGGGAAGATACCATCATGTGTTGCGCGTTCCGAATAACATTGAAAGACCACGCACTTTCCTGGTTCAACAGGTTAAAGGAAGCGTCACTCTCTTGCTTTGAGCAGCTCGAGAAGGATTTCATCAACGCTTTCATCATCAACATCAAGAGGAAAAAATTTGATATGTACTTGTTGAGCATTAGGCAAAATGAAAAGGAGACTCTTCGACAATACGTGGATAGATTCAGGAATGCAACTCTCGAGGTTCATGATTTGCAGCCAAGCGTAGCAGTAGCAGTAATGTTGCAGGGGACGCAAGCTGTGTAGCTACAAGATTCGATGTCTCTGTATCAACCAAAGACTTTGGTCGACCTCTTTGTGTGTGCTAACAAATACATTTTGGAGGCCGAAGTAATAAAGCATCGAGAGGGGAGCCAAACATAAGGAATAACAATTGAAGAGGATGCTTAACATGAGACCAACTAAGCACGCCGCTACTTGAAATATTGATTATTGAGTGTACTTCTGATGGTGATATGAGGTTGAATCCTTTAAGTTTTGTTATCTTTATCTTGTGTAAAATTATATTCTGAATAAATAACATCTCTCCTTTTCTACGTAAATGACTTCTTTTGTGAGTAAAAAACAGGTTGAGGCAAGTCGAGTGCTTAGCCACATATATCGAAAAGAGCCTACAAGAAGTCGGACTCATGTAATCAAAAGTGCTAGAGCATAATGTGAGTCCGAGCATGGACTCCTCACCATCAAAGCAGAACGAACCATTTTGAAATCGCTAAAACACAGCGTGAGTAGAAAAGCTTGTGAGAAATCGGGCTCTCACGAAACAAGTATGTGAGTAGAAAATCTTGCGAGAAATCGGGCTCTCACGTGACAAATAGGTGAGTAGAAAATCTTACGAAAAATTGAGCTCTCACCATGCGATTAAAAGATAGACTGCAATATGGCAATGAAGCACGAAGCTTGCTGAAAATTGGGTCCTCATTGTAGAACACACGCAGTGGAAAATTAAACATCGCATATAGTCATCAAGCTTGCGGGCAATCAGACACTGACTAATGATAAAGTGCTAAGATGTGTGGCAAGTGAAACCCCAAGAGGTATTGTCATGAACGAACGAAACAGTTTATTAGCTAAGTCTTGTGACATGTGAAACCCCAAGTGGTATTGTAATTAGTGTACACCTTCGTCCTCCTAAATGACACTTCGTCCTCAACAAAAGAATCAACTCCTACCACTAAGACTCCACCAAAATCACTTGACCAAAAAGTCATTTGGCCATGTGATTGGGGAGCAACGATGCATACAAGTTGCGTAGGAAAGAAAAGCAATCGGTCCAGAGCAGTAAAAAATATAGTTCTAGTTCGAACCTTATCACTAACATCCCAAGGAAATGATAAACCTACTGAAGAGGTGAACATCCCAGGAAATATTGAACCTCCCAAGAAGGTGAACTTCCCGAGGAAATATTGAACATCAGCGTGTCGAAGATGTTGATGTTCACGAAATGGAGTTGAAATGACAAACTTCCCGAGGAAATGATTAACCTCCTGATGAGGTGAAATTCCCGAGGATATATGTAACCTCTCGAGGAGGTGAGCTCCACAAAGGAATATTGAACTCCCCGAGGAGATGAGCTCCACGAAGAAATATTGAACTCCTTGAGGAGATGAACTCCGCTGAGGAGGAGATGAACTCCACTGAGGATGAGGTGAACTTTTCTGAGAAGGAGGTGAACTCCATGAGGTTGTGAACTTAGCGAGCTAATGAACAAGTTGGTGAAGCTCCACAAGTTGGTGTGAATTCTGCAAGTGGTGAACACCCACTGGTGGTGGGGATGATGAAGAATGTGCTTCTTGAACGCTCACTGGTGGTGAGGATGTTGAAGAATGTGCTTTTTGAACGCCCACTGGTGGTGGGGATGATGAAGAATGTGTTTCTTGAACGCTCACTAGTGGTGGGGTGATGAATAATGTGATGAAAATGCTAGACTCTGTGATGAGAGCTGAAAAACTATGCAAGGCCAGTTGGTGTGGGCTCGGCGAGTTGATGAACAAGTTGGTGAAACTCTGCAAGTTGGTGTGGGTTCGGCGAGTTAATTGAAAAGTTGGTGAAGCTCCGCAAGTTGGTGTGGAATCGGCGAGTTGATGAACAAGCTGGTAGAGCTCCGTGAGTTTGGTGTGGACTCGGCGAGTTGATGAAAACCGCAAGGCAAGTTGATGAACTACGCGAGGTTGTAAACTCTGCGAGCTGGATGATATGTTGTTAAGGATGAAAAAATTCGAAGAGCTTCAAGAAAAGTCCTGTAAAAAAAAAAGAAACTTAAAAAAGTGTTGAAAAACTGGTCGTGCAAGTGGAACGGCATGTAGTCTGCATGGGATTCGAACGAATGGTCGCGTGAACAAGCAGCAGCATGCATGGAAATGGTTGGGCAAAGCGACTGGCCGTTTGATGCAATGCACGACAAGTCGCATGAAGCAGCGAGTGACACGTCGTGTGAATCTCGTCTTTGGCGCGTAGCCAGTCATCGGTCTGATAACGTAAGCGGTCTTTTGTTCGACTTATCTGATAAAAGGCATGTCGTCGATGTCGGGACTACGGCTATCATCTGCTGAAGGTAACGTACGGTCGCTCGACACACTCAGTAAGCCACATGACGCTTGTATTGGTCAAAGGACAGTGATTGAAACTGCGGACGTTCGTGAACGTGACTGGCAGATGTTCGTGGCTGGCGGACACTCGTGGTTGGTGAACAGTCGTAGCTGATGGATGGTCGTGACTGGTGACGATGTTAGGTGAATCTTGCCGATTGATCATGTTGTTGTGCCGAAACCGTCGAGCGGAGGTTGCTCTGTAGGTATCGGAACGATTTTACAGCGGTCGGTCGGCTCATGTCGGTTGGTTGTTATTGACGGTCACGGAGTAACTTCTTTAGGTAATGTTACCGACGTATCTGTGGAGCAAGAGACCAACACTTGAAGCAAAAAAGAAATCACGTGAGCAAATAAAAAAAAAAAGGGAAAAGAAAATAAAGCAAACGAAAATGGAGAAGATACAGTAAAGAAACGAGGAGGTCCGAGGCTGCTGGAGATGTTGAATTATGAGATATATATATATATATATATATATAAGACACAATTGGGAAAGTGGATCCTATCTTGGAAGCCAGACAAAAATCCGGAATTTTTTCGAAAAAATCAAGGAGCAGAAATCAAGGTGGAGATTCGATTTGATGAACAAAAAAGGAAGGAAACAAATTGAGTTTGAACAAGGAAAGAAAATGAGGGGGAAAGAGTCGAAACTGATCGGAAAAGAAAGCAAATGGGCTGGAAAAAAGGACAAATGGGCCAGGTGCATAGCAAAGTCCAATCGGTAGGAAGTAAATAAGATAGACTCATTTAGATGGAAGCCCAGCAAAAAATCATGACAAAAAATATCCCCCTAAGGACTTGGGAACCTGCAAAATTAGCGGATTGCCCAAAAATGACAACTAATTTCATAAGGGTCCCAAAATCTAGCATTAAAATTAAACTTGCTTGAAGGAAACACGCTTAATCTTTTTACTCTTATCTTTGGAAAATCCAAAGAAAAGAGTGGGAGCAATTGATGAGACGTAGAAATTAAAGCTATTAATTATATTTAATTTTTAGTCGCAACATCACAATTGTCATCAATAACAAACGTTATGAATGTTTCTCATTCATTCATTCATTCATTGTCTGGCACACTATAAAAAGGTAAGGAGGCAAGTAGTTGAGGTATGCTCTATTCTCCACTCACACTAATACTCTGCCAAAATTTCTACTAACTTGAGAGTCAGAGACTCCCCCATGAGCATCCTGGCCTCTTCATGTTTTGTGTTTTCAGGTTTCAATGAAACATTTACGATTCCCAAATATTCGAGTTTCTTTATTATTGTTATTCATTTTATGAGACAACAACAATGGGGAAAACATAGGCTTGGCACCACTGAATAGAAAAATATTATTCTTCTGCTCAAATCTTAAGCTCAACTTTGGAAAAAGTAATGGCAACATCGTATGGGGCTGAGAGCAAGAGAGGAGAGGCAAAGGTGAAAGAAGAGATATTGAGATTGGGATAGAAGAGAGATTAAGAAGCATTAAGGGGGAGTGTGGGAAGAGAGATTGAGTGAGAGTGATGTATGGAGGAAATGAGGACAAATGATCAAATATGGTTACTAAAAAGAGAGTCGCGGCGATTATGATGAAGAGAAGAATGCTTCGTTTGGATGGAGCGTTAATACTATATAGGATATGATAGGTTAAGAGAATTTTAATTGTTTATTGTTTGGGAGTTTGTTATAAAGGATAAGAAGGGATATGAGGGGATTACTTATTGTAAGTGATAGATTCAGCCCTAATATATGCAATGAAATGGCAATCCAAAAGGGGGGTGAATTGGATTTCTAGCAAGTTAAAAACTTTGTCAAAAATCTTTTACAAATTAAAACAAATATCAAATTAAAATGCGGAAGCTACTAAATATCCAATCCACACTCTCAATAATGTAAATCAAATGCAAAGTAAAGAGAGAAAGGGAGAGAGAAATCAAAGCTCAATATTTATAGTGGTTTGATCATCTTTGACCTACGTCCATTCCTCTAGATCCACTAGAGAATTTCAATCTACTGTCTCCTCACTCAGCGTGGAGCGAAACTGTTAAAAACACTTGTTTTTGCTGAATCAACAAGCAAACCGTTACACCTTGTTTTTGCGGGCTCAACAAGAAAACTGGTATCCTTGTTTTTACGGGCTCAAATAGAAAAGCGTTACCACTTGTTTTCAGGACAAAACAAGCAAACCAAACCTCTAGTTTTTATAGGCTTAACTAGCAAACCAAACTACTTGTTTTAAGGATGAAACAAGCAAACCAAGCCACTTGTTTTAGGGACGAAACAAGCAAATCAAAACTCTAGCTTTCTAATGCTCACTAGAAAACCTATCTACCCTAAGAAAACAACCTTGCTTGATAAAAAAATCAACCTAAGGATATAACATGTTTAAAGCTCACTCAAACCCAACAGTAAGATAGCAAGTAAATAGCTCAAATGGGTTAGAAAGGTAGAGAATAGGGAAACAATAATAGAAAAGTATAGCAAATGACTCTCTTGTCTTCTTTCTGCTATTGGACATCTATTTATAGCCACTCTTAGAACTATAATCGTTGGAAGCCTCGAAGTAGCCGTTGTGAGAGAGAGAGAGAGAGAATTCTTATTTTAATTGACGTCACTGGCATTAACGTGCTTTATTGGTCTTCAACACGCGTTCTTCATATATGTCCTCAATGATTAGTGTGTGTGCTTTTTGAAGTTGCAGTGCTTCTGGTTGAAAAGTGTCTTTCATTAACGTGCCTTGATGAGGTTTAACACACCTTGATAAATTCTTCAACGTGCCTTGATGGTTGATCAGTGTGCCTTGCTCCACTTTCCAGAATATTCACTTTTACCTAGATGATCATAAAAGTGTCTTGTTGATTCTTCAATGTGCGTTGTCTTCTCCAAGTTCAATCCTTTAATTCTGACGTCATCTTGTATGAGGAATATATAAATTCAAATCCCGAGGAGCGTATTGGCTTTCTCTTCATCTGAACCCTGTCTACATGCGTAGTTCATTACTAAAGCGTGTTGATCAGTGCTTCAAAGATTCCTCCTTTGCTTATCAATGTGCCTTGCTTGCAGATCAACGTCTTGCTCATCAACCTGAATCCATGACAACGTGCGCTGACGGTCTTCAACGTATGTTGATGCCACTGCATCTGATTGTCATTCAATCAACGTTCGTTGGTTCCACCTTAGCACGCCTTAATGTCATTTTGCACATGATCAACGTGCGTTGTAGGATAAAAAAATATATATTTATATTATAATTTTACCCTTCTCTATTTAAACATATATTAGGGTTGCAATTGTTCACTATAAAAACACAGCAACCATCACAGTACATTAGCGTAGGACCTCTCTCCATCCAAACGAAGAATAAGTCGGTGCGATGGATAGCTTCTGGTTTAGATTCTGTTGATAAGACTGATAAAATGGTAGCTCAAAAAGCTGTACATTTAGAAAATTTTGTTAGTTTGAATAATGAAAGTGATCATATGTTATCTCTTGAAAATGAACCATCTTCAAAGAAGAAGAAAAGTACAAATAAAAAAAGGGACATTAGAGAACGAACATGAAGCTGAAGTGATTAAAGACGAACTTGAATCTATTGCTAACACCATTAGAAAAGGTAATATGGTTTTGGAAAAGAGCCAACCAACTCATTACTCAGGAAAATAAAATTTTGATGCATTGATAGCATCTCTTTGTCTTGTTGTAAAAATAAGGTTGAATCTCTACATTATAAATTCATTCAGTTTGGTGAGTATGTCTTTTCAAACTGATGTAATTCACACCATTCAGTTCGTCTTATAAGTACATAAAATAGAGGTTTTATATGCTTCACAATGCAAAATTAAACAATAAAATGAGTAAATATGCATGAATGCAAGGGTACTTCAATAATTAACTTTGCAACCAAAAGGTACAAATGCTTGTTATTAATGTCCAGTATAATAAGTTTGGAATTGGTTAAATTCATAACTAGTATACCAAGGGTAAAATATTCTAGCCAAAAAGATGTAAAAATTAAGCTTAAACAATTCTAGATCTGCATATCTTTCAACAATCTGAGTTTTTCTTTGTGTATTGAGTTGAGACAAGTTTTCTTGTCTCAAGTCAGATAGTGTACTAAAAGGGACACAACTATCCAGAGATCGGGGCTCGGTTGGCTCCACCCAAATTTGTCATAAGTAATCAATACAGTATCTAACTTGTATATAATTACTTGCTCTTAACATTTTTTTATGGAAGTAATCAAGACAAAATTTACCATTCTATTTTATATATGAGCAATACTTGGTGTTTAAAGTTGAAGTTTTATTCTCTTAACTAATGACAGCATACTAAATTACTTGTATTTTTAAAGGAGTTTGGCAAATTAACAAGGTCATTTATGTGAATAGACTTAAGTTATGACAAGAAAAATTGTCTTTAACTTTGAGCTACACATTTATTCCTTGTATATATGGTTGTACTTAATTTACTGGAAAAACATCTACATGAAAGTCTAAATATGAATTAAGCGAAAACACTTTAAAAGAAAAAGTGTCATCCTGTCTATCTATCATGTCAACATACAATGTATTTAGTCTATCAAATATGTAATTTATCAAAAATTAAAACTTGTTCATTAGTATTAGGATAACCCAAACTAATAGTACTAGAATCTACAAGCCCTCATATCGGAAACTTGGGAATTGTTACAGAAAGGAAACTTCAAGTTCAACGTCTATTGTTATAAATCGGGTCGCTCATGACGGTCACCCCGAACTCAAAATTAACCCTACATAGCAGTTGCAAGAATGCAATAGTAGTGCAGTTATTGATCGTTTCATTAATAAGATCCACAAATGATCAATAAGAGGCAATAAACTAATAATATACTTGGATACTCAAAGTATTACTGTTATTGATCATTTAATTAATAAAATTCTTATCTCTTTTCTATTGAATCAATCTAGTTGAGTTGATAGGAACAGATTGCCACTCTGATGTAGGCTCATGCCTAAATCATTGGACATTTGAGTAGGTTGGTCGTAAAACTAATAATGTATACAAAAACATTAGTTGCAATTCATCTCACCACGACAAACACCAAGGTTTTTGTTATAAACAATATTACAAACATGATATTATAATGTGTGTACAAACAAGATTTAGAGGACATCAACAATAACTACAAGCAATCACAACAAAAATGCTTTTAACTCATTTCATAACACTACTACAAAGGTTTAATTTCTGAGCAGACGAACCACACGTTATACATATGAACTTAGAAGTTTGATGACCATAAGAAGCACATCGGTGTTTTTTTTTCTAGTAAAACATGTAGCATGAACATAAAACTTCAAAATTTTAGCGAAAGCAGTGTAACTATGAACTTATAGTACCTTAACACGCTTTTGAGAAGCTTTGCCAATTTCATTGTGTTTTCTCGCGGCATCATCATGATCTTTCGAAGCTCCATGTCCAGCACCAGATGCACCTGGAAAATGGATCGACAGTGAAGAAATCATTTTGTTGACGAGCTTATGAGATAGCGAACATAAGATCAAGGCACTTCTAAAGACATCAAATAAGAAAATGTTCAAAAGAATTAAATTAACCTAAGACATGTGATGAAGGTTGGACATGGTTAGCTACAACCTGTATAGGATGTCAGAGAGAGAGATTATAAACATGAACAGTGGCATAGCCAAAAATTTTGGCTAAGTTAGGATTGAATTTGGTTAACCAGAATTTTGGACCATAAAGCCAAAATTTTGTGATATGTTTTGTACTCCTCAATACTCATTTTTCCATCCTGCTAACATTGTATATTTTTTTATAAAATAGATATTGAAAGCATACTAGGGATGGGTGAATAGTATGGTATGGCACTTCGTTGGAATTTCTTGGTTATGAGAGCGTCTCTCGGTCGCTCTTTGAATTGCAGAAGCTTATGTCGATAAAGATATAGAGAAGAACAAAGAACACCAAGATTTATAATGGTTTTACAACTCTCTTGCTTACGTAAACTACCTAAGTATACCCACTTAGGTTTTTCCATTATTTGCCTCTCAAAGGCAAATCATTTTTTCAAAATGTAGTGAAAACTTCTACAATAACTTTTTCAAGGTATTGTGAGATTGCCTAAAATCACTTTTCTAGCTAAATGAGAACTCTCCTAAACTAGTTGTTTTCTTTAAGATACAGCTATGCTAAACCCTTTCTTGAAATCTTCTTGATTTCTAGAAACTCTCACAAGAGTATAATTATTTTGAATACATATAGAAATCTCACAATATCTCACAAGAGCATCAGAGACTATACATGGATAATGAATGCTCTTAAACTACCCACAAAGGATGAATTATGCTTCTTGAATGTTTGCAATATGTTAGGTGCATGTAGGTGTATGTTTTTGATGTATTGGATGTGTATTTATAGTCTTTCAAGTTGATCTAGCTGTTATGTAAAGAAAATTATCCGTTCTAGCTTGGATCACATCGTCATCATTATTGTCATCACGGCTCACGTGTGCAACTTGCTCAACTTGTGATGCGAACTTTACTCCATAATCATTCCAAGTCAGTAACCATTGTGAAATGTCTTGTGAAGCTTTAGTTGTGTGCGTAACATTTGTTTTTGTTTGTTTCAGTAGCTCCTGCTTTCTTTCTTCTGATCACTTGTGTGCGCAACAGCCTATTGTGTGCGTAATTAAAGTGTTGCGTACTCAAAGAAAGTTTTTTGTATTTTGTGAAAATCAAAACTAAGGAGGATTTTAATGCAAGTCTTCCTTTAAAAATCTACTCCTTTTTTATGTTTACAAAATATTAAAAAGTTTGTTGCTCTTCATAACCTGTGAATCTTTCAACGCTTAAAAATTGATCAAGACTTTTAGTCTTGTCACAAAGTTAGTTCCAAATTCATACAAGTACAAAAAATTTAAAATGTACCCCTTTCTAACTGTTCCAATTATGAAAACTCTTTCCACACCTTTCTCAAACTCTTTCCAAACTTCCCTCTCAAACTCTTCCAAAAATTCTCGCGTTTTTGTAACATAAAAAATGGGGCAATATGGAAATAGAAACATTATAAGCCTTTCTCCCTCTTTTCAAATGATACAAATTCAAAAGCCTTTTCTCCCCTCTTTTTAGAAGAGAAACTAAACTTTTCTTTTCTTTAGAAACACCCTTCCCTTTTTTTAAGACTACTGATTAAACACCCTTGACTCAATAATTGAAAAAATATTCTCCCCTTATTTGTTTAGAAAACAATACATCTCAAATAAGTTCAATGTTTTGAAAGTAAGCTCCATCTACATATGAGCATCAATTTTTTCAAAATAAGGAAGGATAGTACCAAAAGATGAATTTCCAAATCATGTTCTATCGATTGAGCATCTTTTTCTTTTCTTCACATTAGTCTAAATGGATCTCCAAACCTGCAATGATATTCAAGTTTTAGAGATTGGTCTCAACAAACTTTGTATCCATGGGGTTAGTATCAATACTAACTTTAACAGTTCTCCTCAAACTTCTACAAGTATCAATACTGTTACCATATTTCAAACATTTTGAACATGTAGATAAAGAAATAAAAATAGAATTGAAGACAAAGAATTATAGCCAAATCCTTTTCTTGAAAAATCAAATCTTTTTTTAAAAAGCATTCTTTCAAAATTTTCATTGCCCATTGAAACCTTTTCATATAAAGATGAAAATACTTTTTGAAGCTTTTCATTTTCATTTTTCAAAAGTTTAAACTTTTTATTGCTAGCATCATGTTCAATCTTATAATTTTCAAATGCATCTATCTTAGCAAACAATGCATTAATATGCATTATCAAAAAATTATTCTTCTTATAAAGTTTCTTATTCTTTTTAACCAATTTTTCAAAATCATGATCCAATTGAGAGTATAAATGAATAGTTCATCATGAGAGAATCATGTACTTCATTATCATCACTAGATGTGTATGCTTCGGCTCCATGAGAGTGACTTCATGTGTATTTTTATCGTCATTTGAGCCCTCATCATTGTCACTTCAAGTTGCTACCATGGCTTTCCTCTTCATCGATATGTACTTCTTTTCATATGGTGCTTTTTTTTGCCTTATAGCAATCCTTCGCATAATGACCAAGTTTTCCTCCCCCTGCCCTTCCCCCTCCTACTCCTCTTTGTTCTTTCATTGGTCTCTCCTTCTTTCTTCGTTAGGGTATCTCTTCCTGCCATCTCATATGTCTTTGTATGTAGCTCTTTATCTTCTTGTAATTTCTAACATAATATAACAAATGTTCTCCATCGAGTCCACTTGAGCTAGAGTTATCAAAACCACTTGATTCTACATGATTGGAGGTTGTTTTGAGTGTTATGCTATTTTCCTTTGGCTTTGATTTGGATCCTCTACTTTTTAAAACACTTTCATAGCTGATGAGAGAACCAATTGTTGGAATTTGCGGCTCAAATATGACATTCATATACATTTATGGCAGCAGATATAACAAAAAATTAATGCCCTGAATTCCCACAATGACCCATGCATATCAACATATATAATTAAGGTTGGAAGATTTATCTTTCACCAAGGCTTGATCGAACAATTGAATGAAACGTTGATGTAGCTCTTAGCACCAAGAACTTGAATCACCTTTATAGAATCACGTTGCTTTTCCGCGAACGTGGCTACAAGTATCCACACGAACGAACTTACATTGGAATGATTGCAGTGTACTAG